>JBBPPG010000269.1:0-31603 GCA_038091855.1 Leccinellum luteum | reverse complement strand
AGTTGAACGTTGAGCTTGTAGTCTAGTGATATGCTCGGGCCAGAAAAGAGGCCGGTGAATGACGGAACACTCATTGTCCAGAAGGTGATGGCAGTAGCATCATACTCCTTGCCGACGAGCCAGAGAATGCCGAGGGAAGTCGCGACGTGGACCGAGTAATGAGAGAGAGAGAAACCTGCATCATGTCGTAACAAAACCGCACGCATGAAAGGAAACTTGGAACTTGAACTGATTCAAATCCCTCACGAATGGTACATACAGCTTCGTCTTCTCTCTTCGTCAAGTTGTCTACATTCTTTAAACATAGCAGCAATGATCTGACACCTTCGCAAAAGGTGCTAACGACATGCGTTTGCATGGCACATACTCGGGTCGCGACACGTTTATTGAGCAACATCATTTTCAGTCAAATGATGGAAGAACTGGATGGTGGGTCGGACGCTCGAGGATTTACAACAATATTAATGTAAATTAGCTGCACGAGCAAGGAGACACAATAAACAACACATCTATACGTCTTGACAACATCAGAAGCACACATTACCAACAGTTCAGGTATTGAATTACAGTCCATGCAGAGGTGAGCGCTTGAGCAACGCGGTCTAGAAAAGTGAGGACAGAACGAAGCGAATAGAGTCCATGTCGAGCAGTACGATAAAAGCGAATGAGAATGGGGTCGAGAAGAAGCGCTCATAAGGCTTCCTGAACCCAGCGGTAAGTGTCATCGTCTAGAAAAAAGTCTTCGTCTCCGTCGATGTGAGTGCCATGGTGGCATGCAGCAGCGTGTTTCCACCTGTGCGACTGAGTTTGCAGTTACCACGACAACCGCGTTCGGCACGTACCAATAGAGTTCCTTTACCTATTGCACATATAGTCAGAGTCATCCCACCAAGAAGGTTTCGAATACTGACCTTGATATCCATATTTTTGATACTCTCTACGAAGATCCATTTCTTGCATTTATGACACTTCCCCTCCTGTATACTTGTGCGCTCGTTCTTGGCGGCATTCGGGCGTTTGGTGGTCCGGAAAGAGGCTGGAGGAGAGAAAGGAAGACCAGAAACAGAGGAGATTCCTTGACAAATCTAATGAAAGTTGTGCGCGAGTGAGTCTCTGTAGACGTACCGTGAGCGTACTGCAAGTGGTAACTGCTCGCATTCGCATTGCTAAATCAGTATTTCGTCAGTAAAAAACGTCACTCTGTCGGGCGCGTGATGTGAGCTGGGGAGGAATTTGCGCAACAAGATACGTGCCACTTGTACGCAGAAAACTTCATCGCGAACCAGACAGTCTCGCCCTTACCGCCGCGGGAAGGAGGCTCGATGCAGATTGGGCATACGCCGACCTTTGTGACTCCACATCCCTTGACGAAACGTGGTGTATACAAATCCAGGGCATCCCGTGGTTCGTTATAGGTTCCCGCCGGGCACTTCATGTCAGCTGAAAGCAGGGGAAATCTGAAGGATATGTTCAATAGGTTCACCAAAGTTGTCTTCAATGAGTAACACGAACTTTCCGTCACCCAGTCGGACGTAAGAGCTGACCGGGAATCGCAGGTAAAGGAGTGAAAACTGTGAGTTGTAAGTTACATTAGTAGGAAGTCGACGCCGAGACGGTGTCCCGAATGAGGAATTGGAGTCAGTTGTGGTTGATTCAGGGGTGGTAGTTCGCGCTTTCTTGCGCCTGGTCGATCTGTCATTGCCATCGCGGCTTTCAGAGGTTCTCTTCCGTTTGCACCTAGAGCCCTTCGCAGGCTGGTAACCCGACTTGGGCAAAGAAGGGGAGCTTCGACCAGGTGGGAGCTGTCTTTTAGACCTAGCAGGACGATCGTTACACTGGTCGTTCGATCGCCTTAGTTCCTCGAATCCCTCTTGGGTTTGGGAGGTGGGTGGAGTTTGCAGGTCGCTTAGATGCCCGAGATCATCATCAGAAAAATCGGGAGATGAAAGAGAAGTAAGATCGGATATATCCGATAGGGGTGACGAACGATCGCGGAGTGGGGAAGGAGACAAGGGGGCATTGTCCTCGATATCCGCTGCCACAGAAATGAATTTATCGATCAAGCAGACCCGCTCTACAACGTCTTGGGAACCCTGGGAATCGGAGCCATCATCGGCGGTCCTGAACGGACTAGAAAATGCTGGGGAGTGAAATATTGGAGATCGAGAGTCTCTTCTGCTGACAGGGGAAATTTGCCAGTAAGAGTTGGTATCGTTCCACTCGCGAGGGAAATCGCCAATAAATTGTCGCTCAAAAGGAGTGCTTCCTGATCCTCGAGAAGGGGGTGATATTTCTGGAAACGCCAAAGAGGGAGCTTGCGACTCCCGGAAGGGGCTCGGAGAAAACATCGCCTGTATGCTTGCCGCGGAAAGGGACGAGGAGGAAGATGTAACGAAAGAGCGGGGTGTATGCGCGGTAGTAAGTGAGTACGCATTCCAGCGTACGACCAAGTCCGGATGCAATCGGGTACCTTTCCGAGCCTGATCGGGTGTGGACGTCGTCGTCGCGTCCTGAGTGAGTTCCGGAAGGGGAAAAGGTTGATAGAATGCGTGCATGTCCTTGGCCATCTGTTGACAGATCTGAGGATAGTTCGATACACGCTTGCTCCAGTGTCCTTACCTGTCAAAAAAGTACACAGATCTGTGTGGGACAGGACGCGACTGAGCGGAGATTACTGATAGCTTCGCGGAGATAGAATATTATCGTCTCCGACTGAACCGGTCATGTGCCGAAAACGTACCCCGAAATCACTACTACACTCTATCATGTTTCTGTTCAGCTTGCTTGTCTTGAGTGTCCTATTCTTCGCGTCAGTGCCGCGGGCCCAGGCTGTCGCACTCACGACAGTCATCTCACCTAACGAGCGACTATGTTTTTACGCTGACGTGGACAAGGCTGGCGAGAAAATCGGGGTGCGTGTTGCCCAATTAGCTAGTGGACTGTCCGAAACACTAATCCCGTGTCGCAGTTCTACTTTGCAGTACGTGTTCGTTCTCGTCGGACCGACCACGTTTCCTCAGTTTCATTGTCAGGTCCAAGCGGGCGGCTCCTTCGACATTGACTTTGATATTAAGGATCCTAACGACAAACTGCTTCTCGACGGAGAGCGCGAACGTTCGGGCGACTATGTCCTCACAGCAAACACCGTCGGGGAGTATGCCTTTTGTTTCGAAAACGACATGTCCACGTTGACCGACAAGCTGATTGACTTCGACATCATGGTCGAGAGCGAACCGCGGAGGGAGGTGGCAGCCAAGGCGGGCCAAGTGTCGGACCACACGAGCCCGATCGAAGAGAGCATTTACCGTCTCAATGCCATGCTCTTGAGAATCAAGCGCACCCAGAGACAGTGAGTGTCCCGTTGGACGTGTCGATCCATCTCCTCATGCCACTGTAGCTTCCACACGCGCGAAACACGCGGTTTTTCTCTGGTCAAATCCACCCAAAAGTGAGTCCATAGTAGGTATACTATCCTTTGTGTCCAACTAACCACGCATATAGTCGCCTATTCTGGTATGGCGTATGCGAAAGCTTGGCCGTTGTTGGAATGGCAGTGTATGTGGTCTCATCTAGGAACGATGTGGCTGATCTTGACCATGAATCAGTTTACAGGTGTACGTTTTGCAAACCTTCTTTACCAAAACGGGTCGTCGGTACAAAGTATGAAGATTGGTCTCGATTCGTACTATATACTGTTACACGCTTTGAGTTATTCGAATGTACAGAAAGGCGCTCTACTAGATCTGAGGACTCAACTCTTCAACCGCCCTAACTGCGTACTGTTTTCCAGGTACTCATCTGATATTTTGAACAGGAGATATCTAGTTGATATGCTCTGCCTTCTAAGCGGTCTTCTCGCTTACTATCTATCAAGCGTTGCATCTCGAACCCAGATCAGTCCGACTAGTTGTGGCTTCTCATCCTGGCGCCTTCTTCACAATCTGTCTATAGTCATCGATTTTCTACTACTAAGGAAAAGATCCTGTTTGTTCCACGTCGACTATCTCATTCAGGTCTTTGAGGATCAAGGAAAACGGGCGTAACTGCGACCCCGTCGCGCACATAGCGCCTGCCTGTCTGGGTGATCACGCAATAGGGATCTAGGGTCACGATTGCAGGTGCGTAGTGTAATATTCCTCAGGTCATGGACAATATCCACATCCAGGGTCGTGATGATACCACACGGATCAGAGCGCCGCGTCGAACTGCGTCGCGCTAGACATTACATTTGGCATGGTCTGAATCCCACTCGCGCACACTGGATGACCTGCAGTTGGCAGGAACTTGGAGTACGCAGAAGACAATAACTGTATATAAAGAGTGTGCTGCATCCTCCGTAGCCTTAACTAATCTCTTTCGCCCCCATGGCAGATTTCCTACTGAAGCCTGTTGACCAAAAGACGAAAACAGGAATGAGGTAATTGCACCTTCGTACATTTCTGTTCCATTGGACCGATCCCGACGAAGCCTGCCGTGGTTTACTCCGTTTTCATGATTGATTGGATGGCGGAAATGTTCCAGTGGGTGCTCTGGGTGCTCTTGTTGTAAATTTGTTTACCAATTGAACAGAAAGTCGAAATTATCGGATCGAAACTCCTTCCTATGACATGCGGCTCAAAATCATGGAACCTATACACTTATGAGGAACCATATACCCGATCGATGGTCATACAATGTGGTAAGCCCGTGGGGTACGGGGATATGTTAATTGCGTGCTCAACGGTACTGGCAGTAAAGCTAAATATTTCTCTCAAGGGCCATTGAGAACTGGTTGAACGGGTACCCAAAAAGATTTCTCCGCAGCAGAGGCCATGATGGCACACGTCAAATAGACATTTGAAGAAGCGGTCGTCCGAATGGGATATTCATAAACGATTCTTGGGAGTACACGGCGCGGGGTACCTCCACCTAATCCGAGTCCACCCTCCTATGGCTATAAAACGAGTGAGTTGTACGGCAGTCGCCCAGTGTGGTTGACACCCAATCCTCTTGCTGTAGCTCAGACCTTGATGGCTCCCAACCTCGACTCTGGCAATTATAGAATCCTCTCTCTTGCTGGCGGCGGCCCCCCCACCAGCGTCAATTTCGATATGATACTTTATCAGCCTGTACGCCTCGGCGGGCCTATCCAGAAAGTATGACAGTTCATTGTTCCCTTCCAGAATGGGACAATCACCTCACCTGGTTGTAGTGGACCGTCACCAAAGATGGAGACACATTCCAGTTTGGCATAGGCGTCGCGTACAAGTTCGTTCAAGCGGTTGACGGCAAGGTCGTGGCTTCTGCCATGCCTTTGTCTGAGGAACAAAGATGGCGTGCGACCTACTCGGTATTGCAGAATGCATATATGTACGTAGGTTTTTTTTTTCTTCATTGTGTTCCGCGCGCTAACCCGGAATTTCTATTCGATTTTCAGCATCGAACTGGCTGACGACTCAGGCATGGGATGGACGGTCACCAGCGAAATTTCGGACGACGACCTTCCTGTGGACCCAGATGCTACGGTATATAATTAATTCTCTTCTTGCTAGACGATCGTTCTCTGACCCGTGTCCACAGATTGAGATGAATCCCATCCTAGCCATGCCGTCCGTGCCCCCGCAGTTCATGCGTCATCAGTTGTTTTTCTTTGAGCCCATTCCAGATGATGAATGATCGTCGAGGATGGCATATGCCACTGTTAGCGTAATACCAAGTACAACTTTGTGTTTGCGTCAGGGTCGAGCAAGAGGAATATTGATGATGTTGATGGGAAGGGATTGAGAAGGGAGATAAGATAACACAGGCAAAGTACATCGCAGCGTAGCGTACCAATTTGGATCGTCCGAATTTCGCGACCTCGAACTTCAGATGGCCAACGTACAGACCCAGACAACCATCACTCCCCACAACCAGCAGCCGTATGTGACTAGGATATACCCAGCCGAACACGAACTCGATGCCAAGCTTGAAAGAGCCGCCCTTGCGCAAGTAGCCTGGCGGAAATGCACACTCAAGGAACGGATCGAGATCGGGCACAAGTTCGTGGTATGTACAGAGATATCTCGTGCGATATTTGGATACATAGATCGGTTCGCAGTCGGTGTTCGAGGCTATCGAAGACAAGGAACGGCAAGACCTCCATTTCGAGCTCACCATGCAGATGGGTCGGTGCGTTCGTTCCACGGCCTAATCGGCGAGATCCGTCTGATCTTGCCCGTCTGAAAGGCCTGTAAGCCAAGTCCCCGGAGAGATCAGAGGGTTCCTGTCGCGCGCAGAATACATGCTCTCCATCGCAGAGTCCTGCCTCTCCGACGTCTCCCTCGAGGATACCGATCTGCCTGGATTCAGACGGTACATCAAACGTGAGCCTCTCGGCGTCGTCTTCGTGATCGCTCCTTGGAAGTGGGTCTCTGGTCTTTTTGCCGCCTGGGCTCGTCCCTACGCTGATGCATATAACATAGCTATCCGTACCTCGTCACCATCAATTCCGTCCTGCCCGCTATCGTGGCCGGGAACGCCGTCCTCCTCAAACCCTCTCCACAGACACCCATGATAGCAGAACGCTTCGTCAACGCGTTATACAAGGCAGGCGTGCCACAGGATCTCGTGCAGGTCTTGCACCTCTCCCCCGGGCTCACTTCTTATGTGGTCCAACACACGCTGGTTGACTTCGTCTGCTTCACCGGGAGCGTCGTCGGAGGCGAGGTCGTAGAGCGTGCAGCGGTAGCAGGTCCCGGATTCAAAGGCGTCGCGCTAGAGGTATCTTTCAGACGCGTTTGCAGGTCTCGTGATGACTGACTTTGTTATCGGCAAGCTCGGGGGTAAAGACCCTGCGTACGTTCGTCCGGATGCGGACCTCAAGTATACCGTTGCAGAACTCGTGGACGGTGAGGACCCTTGACACGTCTAGATACATCTCTGACGCGATCGCTTTCTCTCGTCAAAGGCGCCATGTTCAACTCAGGCCAGAGCTGTTGCGCTATTGAGGTAGGTCAACCTAAATCAAGTCATTTTTCTAGCTTTACTTGCTGTTAAAGCGCATATACGTGCACGAATCCGTGTATGACGAGTTCGTGAGGCAATATGTCGACCTAGTTAAAGTGAGTTGTTCCTTTAGGGTGTGATTTCCGATGCCCACAATGGATGCGAAAAGAAATATGTGCTAGGCGATCCAACCAAGCCAGAAACTTCTCTCGGGCCAGTCGTCAGCATCGCAAGTGCACAGAAGATCCGCAAGCAAGTTGCAGATGCTGGTGAGAATCCATAGGATGGGTCCGCTATAGCTGTTGACTTCTCATCCACGCAGTCAAGGCGGGTGCTGCCACGCTCGTTCCAGAAGATTTATTTCCCATCGCTCAACCGTGCGTATGCGGGCCTGCGATCCCGAGTCGTCAGAAACTGACGAACGATGGTAAAGTGAAACCGCCTATGTTGCGCCACAAGTCCTGGTCAATGTGAATCACAGTAAGTATGTTGCATAGACGTGTATGCAATTGCTGATGAGACAACCCATTGGTCAGCTATGGACGTCATGATGGTAGGACAAGCATTCTAGATGGGCCAACGCGGGCTTAGCTAAAAACCACTTGCAGGAAGAAACGTTTGGACCCGTCGTCGGAATCCAAAAAGTCAGTCGAGACAGTCGTTCTATAGTTCCGCGTACGGCGATGAACTTGCGGGATCGTTAGGTTTCTTCGGACGACGAGGCCATTCGCCTCATGAACGATTCCCCGTACGGGCTGACGGCCTCTGTATGGACGAACGCACAGAAAAACCCCGATTCCGAGCAAGCGTTCTTGCGCATCGTCGACGAGTTGCAGACGGGGACGGTGTTTTTGAACAGGTGACGTCTTCTTTGTGCAGCGGGGCGTGGTCTGACTTGTCGCCTGCGATCGATAGGTGCGATTCTCTGGATCCTGCGCTGGCCTGGACGGGTGTCAAGAACAGCGGCCGTGGAGTCAGTCTCAGCAAATTCGGTACGTAGCCGTTCTACTAGACCCGCGATTCGCTTTGTTGACACAGCGCTCGTTAGGCTACGACCAACTCACGCGGGCCAAGTCGGTGCACATGAAGATCAAAACGGCGTGAAGAGCGGGTCGGAGACGAACGAACTGAAGCATCTGTACACACGTCGATGTATCGATAACGGCACGAGACTCGAATACATATCCATTCACCGCCTGTACGTACGACGACTATGAAAAAAAGGGGTAAGAGATCAGTCAATCGGCCGAAACATGATGAAAAAGGAAAGATAGTCAGGACCCTCAAGCATATGATAGAGGGCTAGGGTGAATGTTCCTCAAGGAGTGGGAGGCACTCGATCTAGTGCACAGAAATAAAATCATCATGGTAGAAATATGAAAGGTGGTGAAATGGACAATGTAGTGAATGCTATTGAGTAGGACCAAAGAGGTCAGTGAGGGGGTGCATGTCAATGGTTACATGCTAGAGGTCCACTAGTTGGGTTTACAATGGTACCAATGATCAGTCTAGACAATGGAGGGACTCAAAGATAAGAGTGAGACTTGCTAGGGAGCCAAGTGAATCCAGGCAGGTGAGAAACTGTGCTGATGGACTAGACCAACCCTTAGGAGAACAAGACTGGGGTGGTTGCCTGGGTGCATGTATTTATACTATGGAAATATATGCATGGACCACATAAACTAGCCTACCCTAAAGGTATATGAGTAAGCTGGGCTAAGGGTATTGTTCAAGGGCTAGGAATTAGACTTGAGAGAACACTTACATAGTGGAATGGGTTGGGCTAATTGAGAACATTGTGTTATGCTTGGCCCAGGTAGAGACAAGCATAGCCTCTGTAAACAGGGATGTTGCCTAGAGCAACGTGACAAGCAATTGTGAGTCGCCAGAGTGACAAGTGATCAATAGTCACTGGAGAATGAGTAGCCTTGGTAAGGGCTACTGGAGAAGTGAAGTGTATCAATGACACTAAGCTTGGTGAGGTCGAAATGCCTCCTAGGGATATGCTCAACCTAGATGAAGGTTAGCACAGGATGAGGGGTAAAGCACAAGCATCTAGTCAAAAGTGGGACAAGGGCTTTCAGAGGTTCTTCCTGCTGAGGGGTGGCTACAAGGAGGGCTAGATTGGATGAGTACATGAGTATAGGATTCCAGAGGAAATCTAGCTTAGGGTATCTAAGTACTAGCTCAACAAGTTATATGTGTAGCAAGAAAAGATGGTGAGTAAGCAGATGGAACATTGTGGAACACAATGGAATGGGGATATGTAATCTCCAGTAGTGAATGAGTCATGAAGACTGCAGATGAGTAAGTGTACAACTAAGAATAGAACAATGACAAAATGATGATGAAGTGGATATGTAATCTGCAGTATGGGTGAGTAATCCATAGTATGGAATGTGTCAGAAGCTGCAGATTAGTAATGATACATGACTAAGGTGAGACGAGAGAAATGAGTCGAAGAAAAGAAAAACAATAGGGGCAAATCATAACATGTTGTGGTTAGGTAGAAAGAAGTAATAAACTTCTATTCGAACTCAGACAGAGCTGAGCAGTGTTATATAATACAGGCGTGTGAACTATCTACTATATAAGTACTCTAGTGCCTGTACTTTCAACACTTCCCCTTGCTAAATGTACTGATTTTGGACATGCGAGGAAGTTGATAGGATATTCGTTTGGATTTATACACAAACAGGCATTTAGTCAGAGTAGAACTCGAGACCAGGTTGGGAACGACACTCAATGAATTTATCAATGGTGAGGTTTTTGATAAACATACATATCAGCAGGATTCTTAGTCCCTTCGATGTAATATAACTTGATGATTTTGTTCTGCATGACAGTGTCGGCTGCCATCTTGGACAAAATGGTATCAGAGTTGGATATACATACTTTGATCATTTCTTGGTGACTGGATTCTCAGCCATGAATAGAGATCCTTGATTGTCACTGCAAATAGAGATTGGGTGCAGCTTGAAGCTGAGCTCACCCATCATTTGCCAGATCTAGATAGCTTGGTGAGAGCAATCACTCAATGCCATGTACTCTGCTTCCATGGAAGAGATTGCTGTGGTTTTCTGGAGGTGGGAATTCCATAGGAAAACCCCTTCAGCTATTTTCAGGTAAAAACCTGTTTGAGAATGACTGGTTTGAATATCTTGATCTCAATTGGAGTTAGTGCAGGAGATTAAGCCTCTTTTGTTCTTGCCATTGTAGACTAAGGAGTAGTTCTGCATACCTAGAAGGTATCTGCAGATATAGTACACTTTGTCCAGGTGGTCCTGAGATGGGTTTCTGGCTTGTCTAGCCAATTGTGTGATAGCATAGGTGATGTCAGGCCTTGTACTGATCATAAGATACATAAGTGATCCAATGATGCATTAGAAGTGGAGGCAGAGCTCTGGGTCAATGGGGGAAAGGTTCTTCTCAGGGTAGTAGCTGGAAAGGAGTGGAGTTCAAGTGATACGTGCATTGGTAATATTGAAACATTCCAGGATCATCTCGAGGTAGGCAGATTGGTCTAGATATAATCATTGACGGTCACGCCAGATACACATCTTCAGGAACTCAGTGGGTCCCCTGAGGTTGCAATATTCTCACTTCTTCATGAAAGTGGCCTTGAGCTTGTCTGCAAAAGCTTTATCGGGTCCGCAGAAGAGGGTGTCATCTATGTAGATAATCGCTAGAATTATATTATTTTCTTTGTGATATATGAAGAGGCTGGCATCAGATTTCAGACACTTGAAGCTGAGTTTCTTCATCAACTGATCTAGTGTGTGCCACCAAGCTAAGCTAGCTTGTTTCAGGCTATATAGCACATGGAGGAGTCAGAGAACCATGCCTTTTGAGTTGGGTGGCACAAACCCTTCTGGAAATTCCATGTAAATTTCCTTGTTTAACTTTCCATAGAGGTAGATAGAGCAAACATCAAGTCTGGTGAGGTGCCACTTCTCAAGGGTTGCGAGGGCTAACATAGCATAGACTGTTTCAACATGCACTACAGGGGAGAATATTTGGTCGAAATCAAGACCCTCAACCTGGAAGAAGCCTTTGGCTACCAAGTGGGCTCATTTCTGACCATCTTATGGATGATTTTCTAGTCTACTGGTCTTGGGACTATTTTATAGACAGTCTTTGAGCATTTGCAGCTCTTTGAGACAAGTCTCATGCCAGAGTTTTTGCTCATTAGTGGGGAGCTTAAGCATGTCTTTGTATTTCCAGTCTGGATAATTTGGTTGGATTACCACAGCTCCCCATCTCACTGCATGTTCCTGATCTGCTGACAGAGATACTCAGCTAAAGAAGACTCGTGGATTGCCAAATTGGAGTTGTGGCATGCAAAAGACATCCTCTTGAGCTATAAGAAGCTCCACTCTCTTGCCTTTCCTCTCTCTCCAGTTCCCTCATTATTCCCCTTGAAAACAAAATGTCACTCCAAACCATCTCATACCTAGTTTTTCACCATGGCCCTCGAATTTACCAATTCTCCTGTCTCTTCTTTCTCCTCTTCTGACTCTGCCTCCTTGCCCTTAGATACCATGTCTTCTATCGCAGTCCCTAGCTGGGACAATGACTCTATCCCCAACACCTTACCCCCAGTCTTCATTGCTACTACCCCGTCCACTTGTCTCCCTGAACTCGCCATCTCTGTCAATGTCCCTCTTTATGCCACCTGTCTTCATGATGACTTCCTTGATGAGCTTTATTCCCGCTCCCTCCAACACTTCATTACAGACTCCCACCTTGCCTCCACTATCTCCACATACCTTGATGTGAGCTCCCCCATGTATTCTCTTTATCATGCCTACCTCCAGGCAGAGTGGCTGACTGCCATCGCCCATCACATCACTAGCCATGCAGAAGTCATTTTTATTGGGAATATAATTACCTCCATCCATAATGAGCTTCAAGGATAGCTCACTGTCACCCTATACCAAATGGGCATGGGAGAATTTTTACAGGACCTGGACCGTTATCTCATGGAACTCAGTCAACAGGAACGTATCCCTTCCCCTCACTCTCCCTCTGCATCAAGTAAACCGCTTAATACCGCAGAGATTGACGCTTTGGATTGCACTGTAGCTATCTAGACAGAAAACAATGGAAATACACCCCTTCCGAGGACACATCCATGCTATCATGAAGTGTGTTTCTACTGCTACTGCCTTGGCCATATTAGGGTAGACTGCCCATTCTATCAATGCCTCACATGCCTTTGCTGGCACTCCAAACACCCCCAAGTCTGTTGCCCTCTCTGCTGTCCTACATTTGTTCCTTCCCTAGCTTCTTCTCCACAATTGTCTCACTCTACCTGATCCTCTCGCTTGTCCCATTCCTTATATAAATCTGCCTGTCCTGTACCCCCTCCTTGTCGATGGACTGCTCATCGCCCTTTTTCCTCTGACCATGACACCTATGTTGACAATGACACTTGGGATGATACCACATATGCTAACACATCTGGTTCCCCCTGCTTTGGAGACTTCTAAAGGTTCAGTTGAAAACTGGACCATAACTAGGGGATAATGTTACGACTTGCCCCTATTGTTTTCTTTTCCTCAACTCATTCCTCTTGTCTTGCCTTAATCATGTACCTTTACTAATCTGCAGCTTCTACCATGTTCCATACTGTGGATTATGCACTTCTACCATGGATTACTCATCTGCCTCATCATCATTCCATTATTGTTCTATTCTTGATTGTATGCTTATTCATCCGCAGTTTTCATGACTCATTCACTGCTGTGGATTATGCATTTCTATTCCATTGTGTTCCACAATGTTCCATCTGCTTAGTCATATGCTTTTCTCATTACTTATATAAACCTCACTGAGCTACTTAGATACCCTAAGCTAGATCTCCTCTGGACTTCCCTGTACTCTCATACCCATCCAATCTAGCCTCCCCTTGCAGCCACCGCACTGTGGGAAGACTCTCTGAAAGCCCTTATCCTGCTTTTGACTAGATGCTACACTTTACCCCTTGTCCCATGCTAACCTCTATCTAGATTGAGCACATTCCTTGGAGGCACTTTGACCTCAACTAAGCTTAGTGTTGCTGACACACTTCATGTCAGAGCGCAGCCCATCAAGTACATATGATTAGGATACATATGCTACATTCATTACATTTCCTTTTTTGGTTTACCGCATGGTACCTACGTGTGTTACGCTTGGCCCAGGTAGGGATGAGCGCAGCCTCTGAGAATAAGGGAGTTGCCTAAAGCAACGAGATGAGCAATGGTGAGTCGCTGGAGTGACAAGCGATCGAGAGTCACTGGTGACGAGTAGCTTCAAGGGCTACCGGAGAAGTCAAGTGTATCTGCAACACGAGACTTAGGTGAGGTCGAATGCCTCCAAGGAGTGTGCTCAACCTAAGGGGAAGGTTAGCACGGGACGAGAGGATAAAGCGTAGCGTCCAGTCAAAAGCAGGACGAGGGCTTTCAGAGGGTCTTCCCGCAAGGGGTGGCTACAAGAAGTGGGCTAGATTGGACAAGTACGAGAGTACAGGGGAGTCCAGAGGAGATCTAGCTTGAGGTATCTATGTAGTATAGTCGGGTTTATATAGGTAATGAGAAAGGCATATGACTAAGCGGATGGAACATCGTGGAACACGATGGAAGGAGTATGAGTAATCTGCAGTGTGAAATGAGTCATGAAGACTGCGGATAAGTAAGTGTACAAACTAAGAATAGAATGATGACTAAAGGGTTATGAAGCGGATGAGTAATCCGCAGTATAGAACGTGGTAGAAGCTGCGGATTAGTAACAGTACATGACAAGGGTGAAACGAGACGAGAGGAGCAAGTTGAAGAAGAGAAATGATAGGGGCAAGTCGTAACGTGACATGCCACTCCTTTTTCACCTTTCCTCCAGTCTTGTATCATATTGACTGGAGGTAAGCTACTATACTTCGTATCCAGACGTTCCTTACTTATTTACCTGTATAGTTTGACTCCGTCTCTACAGGTAATCACAGTCTCGTATCACATTGACTGGAGTTTGACTCCGTCTCTACAGAGTCCCACCTTTGTGCCTCTCCGTTAGGTTATGAGCCCCACCTAGTGTGGACAAGACTCATCAAAACTCACCCAGACCGTCACCAGTGCATATATGGCCAACCCGACACCACCTAAAAATGTCATCAGGGAGTACCAGCACCGAGTCATGCAGATGGACTGGAGCACCATCAAACAGCGTAGTTGGGCACTTAAACCCTGCCATATTCTCTTTGCGACCTAGAGAGACAAGCACCCCAAACCTGAGGTTCAGAGAGACCAATACCTTAAACCCAGACCAGGCATACCTTAACCCGAGCGCATCAATGCGACGGATATCACAGCCCTGACTGGAAGTGCAGAGTCAGTCACGACCCCCATCGGAGGCATACCAGTCACTCCCGCAATCTCCCTAGTACTCGCTCGGGATATTTGACGACTTCTACACATCAGATGAGGACGAAACCCATCCCACTCTAGTAAAGTTGATAGACTCCTCCAAGCATCACTACCTATTCCACCTTAAACCTCATCTCACGCCCAACAACTACTCAACCTGGATGACAAACATGCACTGTTCACTGCAAACCAGCTCACTTCACACCTACCTCAACCCAGAATTCGGCCCCAAGGATATCACAATCAACAAAAACCACCATGTCCAATGGCAAAGAGCAAATAACTTTGTCTGCTCGGTTCTCACTGCATGCATGATGGAGGAGATACAGGCACAGATAAGCCATCTACCCACAGCTGTGGAGATATGGGCTGAGGCGCACAGACTATATGCGGGAACCACAGCCACAGACTGGACACTCACCATCATCACCTCACTCATCACCACTCGCCACATAGATGGCAAAGATATCACAGTGCACATTGCAAAAAAATGTCATCCTTGGTCTCCCCTGGCTCTGTGCCATGAGCCCCTTGATTGACTGGAAATCCCAGACGATGTCCATTGATGAATCTTGTGATCAAAGCAAGAACCTCTACATGGCCTATATTTCTGACTCCCACCGACATGACTCTCACTTCCGTCCTCCACAACCCACTCCATTCAAACCTTCTTGTCACACGAACATCTCTCCCAAGACTCAAGAATGTCTCCACCCATTCCTGGACTTCAACAATGCCAATACATACGTCACCCATGCCCACAAAAACTGTGCCATCTATCAATGTGTATGTGGTGTTCATCACTTCATCTCCCTAGGATCTGCCATTTGCAAACGCCTCACCACCCCCACTGAACTTGCTGCCACTGCCGAAAAGGCAAAACCTCCTTCTGTAGTACCTTCAGAATACTCCGAATTTACCTCAGTCTTCTCTGAAGATACCTCTGATCACCTTCCCCCATTGCAACCCTATGATCATGAGATTAATCTTGATAACATCTTTGCTCCCAAGATCAGGAAAGTATATCCTCTGTCTCCTGAAGAGCAGAAAGCCATGGAAGATTTCCTGGAGGAAAACCTCGCCTTGGGAAAAATTCACCCTTCAAACTCCCTCCAAGCCTTCCCTTTCTTCTTTGTCAAGAAGAAGGACAAGAAACTCTGCCCCTGCCAAGACTACCACTACCTCAATGAACACACAGTTCATGATGCCTACCCACTCCCCTTGATCTCCGACCTTGTTGACAAACTTAAAGATGCAAAAGTTTTCACCAAGTTTGACATTCATTGGGGCTATAATAATGTCCGCATCAAGGATGGATACCAGTGGAAGGCTGCCTTCATTACTCATAAAGGTCTCTTTAAACTGACTGTGATGTTCTTTGGTCTTTGCAACTCCCCTGCCACGTTCCAATGTTTTATGAACGACTCCTTCCGTGATATGATCACTGAAGGCTAGTTGATCATCTACATGGACAACCTCCTGATCTTCTCCCCTGATCCCAATCTCTATATTCAACACACTCACCAAGTTCTGCAATATATGCAGGAACTCCACCTCTGCCTTTGCCTCTCTAAGTGCAACTTTGCCACCTCTGAAGTCGAATACCTTGGCATGATAGTGAAACCTGGCCAAATTGCCATGGATCCTGTCAAGCTTGATGGCATTGCAGCTTGGCCAATCCCCACAAAAGTCAAGGAAGTATGCTCCTTCCTAGGCTTTGCTAATTTCTACTGCCACTTCATTGTGGATTACTCTACCCTTGCTCAACCCTTGATTGACCTCACCAAGAAGAATGCGCCTTGGTCATGGTCTCCCTCTTGCAAAAACACCTTTGCCATGCTCAAACAGATATTCCTATTCAAACCTGTCCTCCATCTCCCTGACCTCTCCGCTCCCTTCACCATTGCCATAGATGCTTCCAAATATGCTTCGGGAGCTATCCTTCTCCAGACTGATACCAACGGTGACTGGCATTCCTGTTTCTATCTCTCCCAGTCATTCTCGCCAGCAGAATGCAACTATGATATCTTCAATTGCAAACTCCTTGCTATTATCTGCACCCTGAAATCCTGGCACCACTATCTCTATGGTTTCTCATTTCCAGTCTAGGTCTTCACTGACCACAAGAACCTCACATACTTTTGCCAAGCACAACACCTAAACTGCCAACAAGCTCATTGGCTCCTTGACCTTGCCGACTTCAATTTTAAAATCATCCATGTCCCTGGTAAACTCATTGCTGGCCCCGATGCTCTCTCCCACCACTCTGATCTTTGCTCCAAAGGACCAGATAATGATCAAACGATCCTTCTACCTGATTCCTTGTTTGTGAACCTCATTGACACTGTGTTACAAAACCACATTTCCTCTTCCTTGAAAGACGATCCCCTTGTTTTGCAGGCTCTTCAAGCCCTGGAGAGTCGATTCCTACCTGCATTTCGGTCTCATCTTGCCAACTGGCAATGTGATGCAGGAGTTCTCTCCATTAAAGGTCATGTTTATATCCCCCCAGATGAATTGCTCTGACACTCTATCCTAGAGCAATGTCATGATCACTGCACTGCCGGTCATCACATTTACTTGAAAACTTGCCAACTCATCACTTCTGAGTTCTGGTGGCCTGGACTCACTCAATATGTCCAGAAATATGTCAAAGGCTGTGCTACATGCCAGCAAAACAAAGCAAACACACATCCCACATCACCCCCACTTCCACCTATCCCCTTCTCTTGCTCTTGCCCATTCCAGCAGATTTCCTGTGATCTGATTACTGACCTTCCAGATTTGATTCTCTCCTGGTCATGGTCAACCATGGCCTCATAAAGAGGGTAATTCTCTGCCCTACTATGAAAACCATCACCACCGAAGGGATCACCACCTAGTGTTTTAAAGTCCGGT
Source organism: Leccinellum luteum (assembly GCA_038091855.1). Lineage (NCBI taxonomy): Eukaryota > Fungi > Basidiomycota > Agaricomycetes > Boletales > Boletaceae > Leccinellum > Leccinellum luteum. The sequence continues at coordinate 14,339 of JBBPPG010000269.1, read as the reverse complement.
CCAGTCCGGTCTTTTGCCTTATTTGGGCAAGACTGAGACCATAACTGGTCCTGGGAATTTCCTGATTTGGAAAAACTGGACCAAGACTGACCAAAAACCACAAATCAGTCTTTTTGCAGTTTTTGCCAGTCATTTAAGGGTATGGAAACTGCTACTGATTCCTGGCTTCCGTGCCATATTTTTATTATGTAAATCGGTTCAGGGGTCATCGAGATATGACCATTTTAAAAGTGCATGTCATTGCTCGAGATTAACTACTTAGAAACCTATTTCAGAGAATATATTACCGTGTGAATCACGCTTGGCAATGGCTGTACCGAGTCTAGCCGATACTCTTGGCGTCCATTTCCGCCAAGATTTATGTAATTCCCTTCACACGCGGTCGAAATATGCCTAATTCCGAGTAATCACTCATTTTGAAGAAGGTATTTTGTAGAATTAACATAACTCGCTCGGAAAAAATCGTACAAATATGCAAAAATCAGGGAAATTCGGTCATTATCCTATCCCATAGGGGCTAACACTGCTAAGCGGTTAAGACTGGTTATGACCAGTTTTTATCAGTTTTTCGAAAATCTCGAAATCAAAAAGACCAGACTGTAACCGGAAAAAAACCAGACTGGACCAGACAATCAGTTCCAGTCTTTTGCGGTCCAGTTGCAGTCCGGTTACGGCTTTTCATCAGTCTTAGGACCAGACCTTTAAACACTACTAATACACCACAAGTATATTGTGATGTCTTTAGAGGCATGCATCTCACTCAGATTTTAGGGTACTGGGACTTCCACACTGGTCATTGGGATAAGGCCTTGATTGTTGTGGTTTTCTTATAGTTCAATGATATACTTCTTTCAGGGAATCCCGAGTCATCATCCACACACTGTCATCCAAGAAACTGCCTCCATACAGCCTACCCACCATATGCCCACTGGATCTTTCTTGCGATCAACACTCAATGCTCCTGACATCACAAACTCTGAACAGCCTCCTCTCTATAATCAATGACCACCCACTAGATATTGAGACCTGTTACCCAATCCTCCATTGCCTGTGGTCATCCCCCAGCCAGTCTCCTCATCATCCACTTCCATCATCTCACATATGTTTTTGCATGTGTGAGATTCCTTCACAACACAGTTCAACAAGTTTGGCATTATGTGCACTTACTGCCACCATCTATTGCACAATCCCAACTCATTTTTCTCTATGGATAAGTTGTCTCAATCAGCCTCATTGATTATCCCTAGCTCTATAGTGGGGCAGCATGACTATTCTCTGCCTTGGCCCTGGTCCAATATGTCGATTTGGTAGCTCATGTCATGGAAAAACACAGGGAGTAGTCTCAAGTCTGATTCAGAAGTCACTCAACTAGTCCATGATATTCTCCAAGCCCCAGACTTCAGTATGCCAGACTTGTTGAGGTTTGACACCTCCAGGGAGGCAGCAAGGTTTGATGCTGCAGAGAAGTTGATTCTACCTGAAGATGTATTCGGGATTAACAGGTGGAAACATAGAACCATTGATATTTCAGTACCTACTAGGGAGAAAAAAAAGGACAGAAATAGTGTGACATTCTCCATAGATGGTCTCTGCTACAGACCACTCCTCAATATTATACATGTGGTATTTGCTGAGGCATCATCTAGGACTTTCCACCTCACATCTTTCAAAAAGCTCTAGAAATCTCTGGTCACTGGCTGCAAGCAATGTGTCTATAATGAACTGTATGCCTCCAATGCGGATTCAAGCTCATGATGAAATAATCAAGCAGTAGAGAGATGACAACTGCAAGATTGAGAAGGTGGTAGCAGGTTTAATATTTTGGTCAGATTCAACTTGACTTGCACAGTTTAGGCATGCATCTGCATGGCTGATCTATCTTTCCTTTGGTAACCTCTCCAAGTATGCATGATGTAACCCAGAATCTGGATGTTGTCATCCAATTGCATTCATCCCTTCTGTAGGTTTTTTTTTCTAGCATTGTTCTTGAAGACTCACAAAATTGGTCAGCTCCTGGAGTTCATCAAAAAAGTTTTATCCTCTGTCTCTGGCAAGAAACACAACTGCAACCTTCTCACTCACTGCAAGCAAGAACTCATACATGCAATCTGGAGTATATTACTTGATGATGATTTCATCAAGACTTACAAGAATGGTATCATTGTGATATGCTTTGATGGCATCATTAGAAGAGTATATTCCAGGATATTCACTTACTCAGCAGTCTATCCAGAGAAGTGAGTACCTTGTATGAGCTTCCTGATCACATACTGATTAGATCAAAGAGTCCTCCTTGCCACTATTCAGGACAAAGGCTACTGTCCTTGTCTGTCTAATCCCAAGATCAAAGTTCCATTGTACTGGCTTGATTAGAGACTTAGCTGCAAGATTGTTCCAAGCCAGAATATACTTGGTGGACAAGATCAAACTTCCATGACATACAATCTATGTACTTGGCTAGCCCCTGAAAGGTACAACCATAGAAAACCTTCTGAAGGTGGAATCCCTAGTTCTGACACTGGTAAGAACATTCCTAATCACTAGCAGCTACCTCACAATGCCATCCAGAATGCTTTTTGCAAGTGACTACTATTACCCTTGGGATTCAAATGATATCCAACTCTGGTGATAGATTTTTTGCACAAGTTCAAGTTGGATGTTCTCAAGTTAGTTTTGAAACTTCTTCTTCAAATAATGTACTATGCTGTCAATCCTTGTAACATTGACATACTCAATGATTGGTGAGCTCAGCCACCTTTTGGCAATATTTTCTGGCACTGACAAGTGCCCTGAAAGGTTCACTAAAATACTTTCTTTTGGTCTCAATATAATATGATGTTTCCCTCCAGATGTGGCCAATACAAGCCAGCAACTGGTGTGGTTTTTTGAGCAGGTGCTCCAGGTACGTCATTCTAGTGATTTGTCATTGGTGGGCAGTACTCAACTGGTTTCACCAGTGTTCCAACTCCATGTTTGAAGGTCTCTTCCCCTCTGTGCATGACTCAACTATTCGATGCCTCCTTTTCCAACTCTCTGAATGGCATGCATTAGCCAAGCTTTGAATACACACAGATGATTCACTTATACTCTTCCAGCAATCCTTATGGTCTCTTGAAGATTAGCTGCACCAGTTTCAATAAGGCACATGCACTACAATTCATACCCACAAATTATCCATGGAAGCCCCACAGTGGCAGAGAAGGGAAATGGCTGAGTTCAATGCTGGCCAATGAAAGAAAGAAGCACGTTCTGCCTTGCTTCCAAAAACATTCAATCCAGATACCTACAAGTTCCACACCCTTGGAGACTATGTCATAACCATCAAGACATTTGGGACGATTAACTCTTTCATTGACCAGGTTGTAAGTCAACAGCTGGATGCTTTGTTTCTCTCACTATAATGCTCATCTGACATGGATACTGGAACAAAGCAAGCTGGAACACTGCCAAATCAAGAAAATGCATGGACTGTTGAACAAGAGGGCTATCAAAGAACAATTCGTAAAGCAGGAGCACCATTGTTATGACTGGCCCAGATAGGGTCAGTCATAGACTTGAAGTGGGGTACTGAGGCTAAGATGAAGGCTAAGGGCTGAGGGTATGAAGGTCAACAAGACTGAGTATACTGAACTCCGAGTGCTATGGGGATCGGAGGAGACGAAGGGCTATGAGTCTCAACATCAAGAAGCTCAAGGACTGAGTAGGCAAAGCCTATAAGAGACTAAGGGCAATGAGGGTGGCTAAGAGCATGATATTTGAGTAGCTCTAGCTTAGGGTTACAAGATACAGATGGTACACTATATATATGGACGAGATGGAATGCCAGAGAATGTCATGGAAGGGAGTGAGTCATCCACAGTGTGGAATGAGTCAAAAACTGTGGGTGGCTATGTGTACAGTAAGCTTGGATCAAGGAGATGAATCATCTGCAATATAGAGAGAATCGGAAGCTGTGGATGGCAGTGCAATTGGAAGTAATAGAAACGAGGATCTGTGAGTAATCTGCGGAGGAAGCATCGAGAACAATGCAGATGTCTATAATACAGTTAGGGTGGTGTGACTCACAGTGTGACTCATTGAAATAGCATGACTCATAGAGAGTAAGAAGAAATGGAGGGAAGGAAAGAGAGAAGAAAGGGAAAGAGGGAAAGAGATGGGCACATCGTAACATTACCCCCCTTGTAGCCTTGGAGTCACTGACTCAAGACCTAATAATAGTCCATATATGACCAGTCTCCACTCATGTTGTCCTTGGCGATGAGGTCGAAGTTGAAGTCATCAATGGTGTCCTCATAGGTTGGGGCCAGAGGGGAGTAATGATGTGGGGGTGATACTGGGAGGGGGTGGCCGGTGGATTGTTTAGGTTCATTGGAGCATGAGGAATGGGAAGAGCAACAACTTTGCTATGAGGAGGAGGTGGTGGACGAGGATGGGGATCGAGCTGGGTTCCTATAGTGACAGAAGAGGCATGCTCCAGAAAGATGACCTGGACTGACACATCTACAATGCTTGCACATTAGCTCAGGGCAGTCCCTCTTGAAATGGCTGAGTCAATGGCAGTGAAAGCATGATTTGTTAAACAGGCGGTGAGAACGATCGACAGGGAGGTCGAGTTCTCTGTCTAGCCTGGCTTCGACTGTATTGAGAATGGTGACTTCAGCGGATTCCAGTGGAAGGGAGGATGTGGAGAGGGTGCAGGGAACATGGTATGTGGGGTCAGTGGATTCCAGGTATTCTTTGACAACTGGGAAGGAACAGTGCACTACCTTGGCTTGGTCTAGTGCTTCGATCTTAGCCATTCCAAGTGGGGAGGCAGAGGCCGATAGGGTAGGAGGAGCTGGGAGTAAACTGGTCAGAGAGACCACTTCAACCTCCGCAGGGATAATGATGCAAGGATGGATGGGGGTAGGGAGGCCCAGGAGCGTGGGGAAGTATTCAGGCAGGGTGCTGACAGGGGAATGGAGAGAGAGGTCAGCCAGAAAGCGATCCAGGTCACAGACAAACTCCGTCATTCCTAACTGGTGGAGAGCATTGAGGAGGTGCTCTTCTACGTGGTTCTTGACATCCAGGATCTGATTCGCCATGAAGATGATGTCAGCATTGGGGGAGAGTTCAAAGTGATGGGCATAGGGGCCTAGACGCCTGAGGAAAATGAAGACATTGTACAGAGAGAGGATAGGGAAGTCAATGTCAGTGTGGGCATGGATAGAGTGGGTGACGCAGGCATCTCAGAGATACTCAACAAGTTTCTCTTTGGTCTCTGGGGAGGGAATGTCATCCCTGACCTTGTGGGCGTACATGGGGACGTCGACAGCGATGACAGGAGGGTTAGGAGATGGAGTGAGGCGAGGGAATCCAGGGTGCCAGTTGGTATGCTCCTCTAGATTGAGAGAGTTGGTGGAGGAGTCATAAAGTGGGAGGTCACTAGCAACCACAGAAGTTCCACTAAGAGGGCTAGAGTGATGCACTCTAGCCAAAGAACTGGTAGGAGAATAAGAGCTAACTGAGGGAGGGGGTGAAATGAAAGAAACAGAAGAGATTGAACAGGTAGAGACATAGGAAGACATTTGTAGCTACTGAGAAGGATAGTGTTTGGTTTGTTAAGGAGGTAGTTACTAGGGAAAGACAGTGGAGTGAAGGTCTTTATAGGCTTTGAGGACGATGGGGGCATTTCGAAGTTTTCTTTCAGGGAGCCATGTGTTGTCCTTAGCTGTGTATCCTTTCTATCGGATCAGGTACATTCTGTTGTGAGAGGTGCCTCTGTGACATATGATGTGCAGTACTTCATACCTTTCTTCATCATCAACAAGTTCCGGGGGTGGAGCTGGAAAGTTCCAGCCATGTACGGTGTTTTTGCGATAGGGCGATAGAAGAGAGGCATGGAATACATTGTGGATATGCCAAGTTTTTGGAAGACACAGTTAATAGGTGATGGGAGATAGGACCTTGGTGATGGTAAAAGGTCCTTTATGTTTTGGGGTAAACTTCGGGGATGTGAGGAAGCGTCTCAGGTTTCGGGCTTCGAGCCAGACCTTGTCTTCTTTGACGAATGGGGTGAAGCCTCATTGATTCCTTGCTTTCATGACTTGTCTAGTGAGTTTATGAGCAGTGAGGGCTTTGTCTCAAGTGGCGGTGAGGGTTTTCAGGCATGTTTCAATGGCAGGAAGGTTGGACGAGGCAAGGACAGTAGGGAGGGGTCTAGATTCAAAGCCATACATGAGGAAGAATGGTGATTGGCTGGTGACAGAGTGAGGGCAGTGATTGTGGGTAAATTCTGCATGGGGAATCATATCTGCCCAGATAGTGGGGTTGTCTCCACAGAAGATCCAAAGGTAGGTCTCAATCTCTTGGTTGACAGGTTCTATTTCTTCATCCGTTTGAGGGTGGTAGGCAGTGGAGAGGGAAAGGTCATATCCAAGGGCTTTTCCAAGTTTCTTGGCGAAGGTAGATGTGAACTATGGACCTCAGTCTGAGATGATTTTCTCGTAGAGTCCGAAGCATAGAAAGACTTTGTGGAAGAAGAGAGAAGCGATTCCTTCCACAGTGACAGTTTTCATAGTAGGGAAGAGAATCACCCCCTTTGTAAGCCTGTGGTTGACCACGACCAACAGAGAATCAAATCCAGAAGAGAGAGGGAGGTCCGTGATGAGATTGTATGAGATCTACTGGAAGGGTCGGGAACAGGACGATGGGATGGGGGTGAGAGGCAGCATGGTGGAGTGAGTATTGGCCTTGCACTGTTGGCAGAGGGTGCAACCTTCAACATACTTGCAGACGAATTGGGCGAGACCAGGCCACCAGTATTCTATAGCCACAAGCTGGTGGGTTTTGAGAAATTCGGGGTGTCCAGCAGTGGGGAGATCGTGGGCATGGGATACAATGTCATGGCAGAGGATTCCGTTGTCTGGGATATGAACACAGTTCCGGTAGGTAAAAATACCATTTTCATGGTGCCAGTCAGAGAATTTCAGTCAAAAGGCAGGCAAGGTGGTTCCAGATAGGGCAGAGAGGGCACCTTGTACAAGGGAGTCGGAGCCATTGGCAGTGGTGATGTTTTCATGAAGGATTACGTCGACCAGGCAGACAAAGACCAAGTCTGGGAGAAGAGTGACAGCTTCATTATCATGGGAGAGGGTAGAGAGTTTGTCAGGGTGGCAGGAGAGGGCATCAGGTCTAGCAAGGAGTTTACCAGGGATATGGGAGATCTTTAGATTGTAATCAGCGAGGTCGAGGAGCTAACAGGCTTGATGACAATTGAGATATTGGGGTTTACAGAAGTAGATGAGGTTTTTGTAGTCTGTGAAGATGGTAGTGGGGAATGCAGAACCTCGAAGGTAGTGTCACCATGCTTTGAGGGCATGGATGATAGCAAGAAGTTCGTGGTCATAGACATCGTAGTTTTGTTCAGCAGGAAGAAATGATTGGGAGAAGTAGGAGCAGGGGTGCCATTCACCATTGGAATCAGACTGGAGGAGAATAGCTTCAGTAGTGTCTCAAGATGCATCAGTGGCGATGGCAAAGGGGGTGGTAAGATTGGGGAGACAGAGGACGGGTTTCCTTAGGAAAGAGTTTTTAAGGGACTCGAAGGCAGATTGGCAGGCTGGCAACCATTCCCATGCTTTGGCTTTCTTTGTAAAATCAATGAGGGGTCAGGTGATGTCAGAATATTGATCAATAAATCGTCGATAGAAGTTAGCAAAGCTGAGAAAGGATCAGACTTCTTTGACAGAGGGGAGGGTAGGCCAGAAGGCAATGCCATCCAGTTTGACTAGGTCCATTGTGAGGATGCCAGGTTCAATAATCATTCTGAGGAACTCAACATTAGTGGTGGTGAATTTGCACTTCTCCAGGTGGAGATGGAGGTCAAGCTCCTTCATGCGTTGGAGAATGCAGTGGGTGTGCTTGGTATGGGATACATCATCAGGGGAGAAGATGAGGAGGTCATCCATGTAGATGATGAGCCACCCTTCAGCGATCATATCCCAGAACGAGTCGTTCATGAAGCGTTGGAATGTGGAGGGGGAGTTGTTCATTCCAAAGAACATGACGGTGGGTTCAAAGAGTCCTTTGTGGGTGAGGAAAGCCCCTTTCTACTGGTCTCCCTCCTTGATGTGGACGTTGTTGTACCCCCAGCGAACATCGAACTTGGTGAATACTTTGGCATCCCTAAGTTTATTGACGAGATTGGAGATGAGAGGTAGGGGGTAGGCGTCTCGCGTGGTATGGGAGTTCAGGTAGTGATAGTCCTGACAGGGGCAGAGCTTTCCATCCTTCTTTTTGACAAAGAAGAAGAGGGAAGCTTGGGGGGACTTGGAGGGACGAATTTTTCTGCTGTAAAGGTTCTCCTCAAGGAAGGCGTTAGTGGCAGTTCATTCTTCTGGAGATAGGGGGTAGAGTTTCCCAATCTTTGGGACAAAGGTTTCATCGAGGTTAATCGCATGATCATAGAGTCTGGAGGGGGGAAGTCGAGAGAAGGCTTCCTCAGAGAATACTGAGGCAAAGTGCGAGTACTCCTCAGGGAGGGTGACCTTTGGCTTTAACTTTTCAGCTTCCTCAGCGAGTTTAGTGGAGGTGATGAGCTTAGTGATAAGATTTGATCCTTTATGTATGAAGCAGGATCTGCATCGCATAACTCAGCATATGATGCGATTGACGTTAGCTCGCTTGAGGAATTGTTACTGGGATTCGTACTCCATGTAATTGTAGAGCTTCTCCGGGTGGGAGGGGTGGATATGGTTTGAGAGCTTCTGAGGACTCGGTGGGATCAGCCTAGAGTATCCCAGATAGGACTGGTGTTATCCAAGGTCTGTGACATGGAGGTGATAGAGATTTTCAGATTGGCCTAGGTTCTTGGAGATCTCCAGGGTTTGGGCATCCCAGTTGATCTTTGGGTTGTTGTCTCAGAGCCAAGAGTTCCCCAGGATGATGTTTTCATTGACACAGTCCATGATGTGGAAGGTGGTTTTGCAAGAGACATCTTCGATGCAAAGGAAGAGGTCCATTGAGAAGAGGATGTCACCTTTCTTGTTGAGGGATTGGTCGACATTTCAGACTCAGATAGAGTTTTGGAGGCAGGTGTGAGGGAGACAGTGCTTCTTGACAAAGCTCCAGTTGATACAAGAGATTTCTGCACCACTATCAATCAGGGCAGTGGTTTCGATGGCTTGGAGAGTGTGTGAGGATACAATGAGGTCAACTGAGATTTTCATTGCTTTAGTGGAGGTTGATACAAGTACAGGAGCACACGTTACAGTAGGAGAGCCTTGCATCAAGCGAGGTCTCCATTTCAAAAATCCTTTGAGAAGGCAGCCTTTTCAACAACCATTTTCTCATCTTCATCGTTATCCTTGACATCTTCAAGGGTGAGAAGGTTGTCTTCTTCGGCTTTAGCAACTCATTTGGTAGAGTTACATTTGTTCAAGGAGGAAGAGGGGAAGGTGGTGCAGTTGGTGGCATAGTGGCCTTTCTTCCTGCAGCGAAGGCAAAGTCCTTCTTTAAAACACTTCTCTTGGATCTCCTTGATAAGCTTGGGAATCCTTTTGGATGTGCTGGTACAGATGGTGTCGATGTCCATTGTGTCAAGGTCTCGAGCATGAGGAGAGGGGGCTATGGGGTGGAGGACAGTTCCAGTGGATCATCCTTTGCTCTAGTAGAGTTTTGTGGCATTGCGAGCTCGCTTCTGCTGGTTTTCAACATGTTGAGCATAGTGGTACCAGTCAGATACTTTGGCATGGGGTTTCTCCATGTTGAAGATAGGACTAGAGAGAAATTCCAGGATACCAGCGGAGAAGAAGCTATAGAGGGTGCTTTCTTCTTTGATGCCTGTGAGAGCAACTTTGCTCTGGAAAGTAGTGATGTAGATGGCGAGGGGGGTAGAATACTTTCTGTTACCCTTGTTGAAGACTCGGTATGAACCAAGCCAAGAGAGGGTGTTGGAGGCAGTATTAGGGCTTTCAAAGGTGGAGATGAACACCTCAAAGAAGTCTGCCCAACTTCCGAGAGCTAACTCTCCTTTGGCATTGGTCCTCTTGGTAACGTAGGTATCAGACCAGGAAGCAGCTACACCCTCCTTCATGAAGGAGAGGGCAAAGCCAATTTTCCTAGAGTCATCATTGTAAATGTCCTTGTTGAGGGTGAGGTACACTGCGATGGATTGGAGCCAGGCCATGGCACTCTCATGATCTCCTTTAAAGGTGGAGGGCTGGGCGAGGCATAGTTCGATGGGTTTTGAGGACATAGTGGGATGAGGGGGTGGTACTGCAAAGATGGGGTTGGTGGGAGCAACAGGAGTGGGGCTGGGGGAAGTCAGTGGATGAGGGAGAGTTAGGCTGGAAGACAGCTAGTGCAAGAGATCTGTGGCAAGGAACAAAGAGGTCCTTTGTTTGTCAACAGATGGGATATCGAGGTCGAGATCACTGGTGGTCTCTTCCTCACTCGAAGGTCTGTGGGACTCTGGGAATTCTAGGACAGAGGGGTTCTCTCTCCAAGAGGATGATGGGGCTAAGGGTCTAGTGGTGGGTACGAAGGGGTTCTGTGGAGTAGAAGGGGGTTTCCCTTCTGATCGAGAGTAGGGGTGTCGAGAAATGGTGGGAGTGGCTCACGATGATGGTAGCCGAAGAGCTAAGCTAGAGCTTTTGTTATGACTGGCCCAGGTAGGGTTGGTCATAGACTTGAAATGGGATACTGAGGCTAAGATGAAGGCTAAGGGCTAAGGGTACAAAAGTCAACAAGACCTGAGTATACTGAACTCTGAGTGCTATGGGGATCAGAGGAGATGAAGGGCTATGAGTCTCAACATCGAGAAGCTCAAGGACTGAGTAGGCAAAGCCTATGAGAGACTAAGGGTGACAAGGGTGGCTAAGAGCATGATATTTGAGTAGCTCTAGCTTAGGCTTAGGGTTACAAGATACAGATGGTAAACTATATATATGAATAAGATAGAATGCCAGAGAATGGCATGGAAGGGAGTGAGTCATCCGCAGTGTGGAATGAGTCAGAAACTGTGGGTGGCTATGTGTACAGTAAGCTTGGATCAAGGAGATGAATCATCTGTAGTATGGAGAGAATTGGAAGCTGCAGATAGCAGTGCAATTGGAAGGAATAGGAATGAAAATCTGTGAGTAATCTATGGAGGAAGTATCGAGAATGACGCAGATATCTATAGTACAGTTAGGCCCTGAGGGCGCCGTGACTCATAGCGTGACTCACTAAAATAGCGTGACTCATAGAGAGTAAGAAGAAATGGAGGGAAGGAAAGAGAGAAGAGAGGGCAAGAGGGAAAGAGATGGGCACATCGTAACAACCATCAGACTCTTCTGAGATGACAACACAAGCAAGAGGAAATAGATGATGTTGATGATCCTTTACCAATGTTGCATCACTCAATGGCAAGGCAAGCTTGAAAGGACAACATCTTTAGTCTCTCATGTTTCCTCCCTGATCACATTGATGATCCAGCCATCAAGGCAAGTAACTCCAACTAATGTGTATATATTGTATATGCTTACATACTTCATAGCCCAATTTCATTGCAGACCTGAAAGATCACTTACTGTCAAGACTACTCCACCTGGACTTTGATGGTGATGAGCAGCTATTCACCCTGGAGCAGTGCAATGAATTGCATTTCCTGAACCCTGACCAGATTATTGAATCGAAGATTCTTCATATCAACTATACAAGTTATGATATTCGCAGAGCCCATGATTGCCTGCAGACAGACCACTACTTATTCCTCATGTCTCTATCCAGGGAAAAAGAACCCAAGTCTTATCCTTTGTGGTACTGTCAGTTGCTCAAGGTATTTCATGTCGAGATTTATTTCTGTCCTGGTGGTGTTAGTGATTCAAAGGAGATGATGGAAGTCCTCTGGATGTATTGGTTAGGGATTGACCCAGACTACAAGTGGGGCCTCAAGAAGTGCATGCTTCTAACTTGAAAGATCAGATTCATATCTGAAGATGGAGGTAGCCCTGCATTTGGATTTTTGGACCCCTCTCTAGTGATCTGTGTGTGTCATCTCATCCCAGCTTTCATAGATGGTCATACCAATCGACTCTTGTGAGCTGGCACATCGGTGGCTAGGCAATCCAGTGAAACTGATGATTGGGCCAGATACTACATAAACATGTGAGGTTTAATTCACTTTTATCATTGCCATGTATGCCAACATGGTCAGTTTTGCCAACCAAGACATATTTGCATGTTATGCAGGAATTGGTATGGGTCATGATGCTGTCCACTTATGAAGAGATGCATGCAGTGGGCTAGTTGACAACTAGCCAGTGGCTAACAATGAAGAAGATAACATTGATGGATTTGAAGATCCTTCTTTCAGTCATGTCTTACAAGATGGTAGGGATGTTGATGAAGAGGGGGAGGAGGGGGAGGAGAAAGACAGTGACAGCAGTGTAAGTGATGGCTCTGTGGACAGTGACTTCAAAGCATATTTCTAGTACAATGTTCTAGTACATCAACATTCCAAGCTGGATCCATCTGCTCTATCTCCTTCCAGCTTTTGAAATTTCATCCATCTGAATTATTGCAGTTTGAGTTCAAGTTTTTCCCACTGGATCCACCCCCACTGCAGTGTGACCAGTTTACTATAGCAAATGCTATCAAGGAGATCCAAAAGAGTCAGTGAGGAGATGCACTGGCATGTCAATGATTATGTGCCAGTAGTTCACTAGTTAGGTTTACAATGGTGCTAACAATTGGTCTAGACAATGAGAGACTCAAAGGTAAGAGTGGAAGCTTGCTAGGGAGCCAAGTGAATCCAGACAGGTGAGATACTGTGCTGATGGACTAGATCAACTCTTAGGAGAACAAGACTAGAGAGTCTTGGTTGCCTGGGTGCATGTATTTATACTATGGACTTACATGCATGGACCACATAAACTAGCCTACCCTAAAGGTACCTGAGTAAGCTAGGATAAGGGTATGACATCAGTGGGTACAGAGTATAACATCACTAGGGCCTAGAGCTATAGATAAGGAATGATGTTATAGATAAAGTGATAAGATTCTAGGCATGTGAAGAAGGTGAAGGGGTAGTGAGGTGCCAGACAAGAGAAATGATTACCACAGTCATGTGCTATGGAGTCACATGATGGGTCTAGATCAAGAGATAAAATAAAGGTACTGTAAGTGCTCGCTATCAAATAAGACAAGGAAAGATATATTGGGGGTTAACTAAGGGGTTAGCTAAGTCTAACCAGAGACCTAGATAGCAGAACAAGATTTGCCATATTACTCCCATACTAGATATTGACATCCCAACAATCCTATAGAAAAGAAGAAAGCAAGACAAGAAAATGAATAAGGAAAAACTTGAAAAAAAAAATTACTCTTTTTCTTGCAGTATGGTCATATTTCAACTTGGTACTTCATTACTTGGCTAGAGCTTGGCTGTCACCTTCACTCATTAACATCTCATTACACTCTTCATACCTTTGTCTCTATACTGTATCCTACTCCCATACTAAAGTGCTTGTCCTCAAGCACTCAAGCAAGGAAGACTCTTGAAAAAAAAATTCCACTATTTTCAGACGAGCGAGGCACTCATGAAGAGGCACATCTAACTCTAGTGGGGAGGGATCTATAAATAAAACCAAACAATAAAACTCACTAGGAGTCATGTGAGAGTTGGTACTCCATAAAGGAGACCAGGTTCCAAAAATTGCCTATAATCAAATAATTTCTCTTTTGATTCAGGGACTCAGCCACTCCATTCTTGATGTGCAATGATGGCTATGTAGTTACACCAACACAGGTGAATGCAACTGTTTCACTCCTCTCACTAACACGCACACTGCATCTTATATGGGCAGTAAATCAACCTTCCAATTGGGTACTCAATTTGATCTAGGGCTGTTTCCAGACTTCTCATTAGTGTCACAGACAATAAAATTAAATATAGATGGTATGCTCATTGAGTAGAGTTTATGCTTCTTCCAAGTGAAGCTCTAAGCAATCCATGGCCTTGTAGATCCTTTTGGAGTCTGTTAAACTGCTATGTGCAACCATTAGTTATTATGCTATCTCTATCTTCTTGTTAGCCCTTATAAGGCTATTCTTCAATTTGTCATTGGATAAATGTGCCCATGAGGAGGCACAGGGAAGACTCGCTGTGACTAGTGATAATGATCAAGGGATGGTTGTGAGAGTGGGCATAGCAACCTGGGTGGAACTTGAAGAGATGAAGATCTCTGATGCAGACTCGTCAGTCTTACTATCTTCAGAAGAATCTTTCCATGAGATGGCAGCAAGTACCAGCTCTGGGACCTTGGGTGGAGTTTGCACTGGGAAGAAGGTGCCTTGTTCAACCTCCATAATAGGGC
>JBBPPG010000268.1:0-31652 GCA_038091855.1 Leccinellum luteum | reverse complement strand
ACGCTATACATGCACGGACCATGTAAACTAGCCTACCCTAATGTACTGAGTAAGCAGGGCCTAGGGTGTGACGTCACTACCAGGGTACAGGGTATGACGTCGCCGGTCTGGACTAATCTATAAATAGGATGATGTCATAGATAAGAATGATAAGGGTCTGGGCACGAGATGAAAGTGAAGGGGTAGCGAGGTGCCAGACAAGGGAAATGATTACCACGGTCACGTGCCATGAGGTCACGTGATGGGCCTGTGATCAAGAGATAAGATAAAGTGAGAACTCGTAAACGGCAAGATGAGAGATAGGGGAAGGATATATCGGGACTTAGCTAAGGGGTTGGCTAAGTCTAACCAGAGACCAGCGTTGCAGAACAAGGTTCGCAACAATGGACATGACATTATCAGCATCACTATCCTAGCACATTCCATATTGCATAACTCACTCTCTGTTATTTCCAATGCAGAATGAAAAATGGTAGACATGGCATGATCAGTATCACCACTCTCTGGCACACACCATATAGCACAACTCACTTTCTGTCATTTTCAGGGCAGAGTGAAGAATAATTAGACATGGCATAATCAGTATCACCTGGTACATTTCAGAATTTTATACAGCTCACATGCTATCATTTCCAGGAAAGGATGAAGAATGAATGGACATGGCATCATCAGCATCACCACTCTCTGGCATATTCCACAATGCATAACTCACCCACTGTCATTTCCAGAGCAAAATGTACAATGAATGGACACAGTTCATCAGCATCACCCATTTCAGCATATTTCACAATGCACAACTCACTTTCTGTTAATTCCAGAACAGAATAAAGAATGGATGGATAGTATGGCATCATTAGCATCATCACTCTCTTGTACATTCTAGAATGTAACTCACATCCTATCATTTCCAGAGTAGAGTGAAGAATGAGTGGACATGGCATCATCAGCATTGCTACTCTCTAGCACATTTCACAATGCACAACTCACATACTGAGAGAATTAATGACATACAGTAAGTCAGACAATGATTATCTTCACCCATTTTCTCCAATGAATAACTCACTTTCTGTAATTCCCAGGTGGGATGCAATTAATTAATATAAGTCTGATTGCTTTGATCTGATTCACATGAAGTTCTCTTACCCAAAAGTGTGGAAACCATCTTGCAAGTCTTTCAGGATCTATGTTGCTCATTTGGCATTCAGGAAGTGCTGATTGCTGCTGCCTGTCTAAAACAGATATAACACTTTTTTTTCAGATTATAGCATCTGCCTTGAAAGCATATGCAACTTTCATTACTTACTCTCGAACAGCATATCTAATACACAATGATATGCTTGTTTCCTGTGCAGTGACAAATAGCAATTGCAAGGCTTCCTCATTCAAAGCTCTTGCTGTATTTTGAAGCAGTATGTTGCACCCCTCATTGGAGTTGTGCATTCCTTGTAAATGCAAATTCCATGAGTTGAATCATTTATCAGAAAACAGAATAAATACCTCCAATCCGAACACTACATTTTGGTGCATGGTTTAATTGAGAGAGACGCCCCCATACATTAGCTCTGTCAAAAATCCCATCTATAAGCTTATGTGCCTTTGTCATCTTTTCCTCTCGTGGCAACCCTCGATCATCACCAGTTAGTTTGCCCATGGCTACTGTCAACAATGCATCAAACTTAGTGAACAACACAATAACAGGAACTGGACAAGTTGTGAGTTCGAGACTCGAACCCTTCCAAAAATGCAGTCAGAGTCACCATTTCTTGTATCACATTCATCAAAAAACATTTCTTCGGAACGTTAGATTGCCCGACACAATTTATCCATTGGGATACAGTACCTATTCAATACGATGACCAGTCAATAACGCTTCCCGCACAGCTCAACTTGAAGCTATTACCAAATGGCATGAATCCGTTTCTTCAGAGACGTCGTGTTCGCGCGGTCTGCGATGAACTCCTTCAGTCGTTGGAATTTGTCTACAGAACCAGCTTCGAAACCCCGCGAGTCATGGAAGACGAATTTGTCGTTGCTCCGGAAAATTGGTTCGTTCTCGATGTCGTGCATTCCGCGCTACCATGCATTGGTAAAGATGCACTTCATGCCATCAGAGTCCAGCATGTAGTGATAGTACTCACCCCCCTGGACCCCTCGACCTGGGTCAGATCAATCTAGTCACGCGGTTGGGTTGACCAGTCATCCATATGTATCAAACCATGCACAGACCTTGTTTCCTTCTCCATCATAAACCTCCGGATCTTCAGTAGTGTTACAGATCGCGCGGAGAATAGTTGTCTTGCCAGCGTTCGCCCGCCCAATGACAAGGATTCTGAAGCGGCCAAATTTATCTTGGATGTTTTCAAAACCTCCTGTCTTGTTTGTCTCCATATCTGGACTCAAGTATGAGCGTGTGATTGAAGAAACAGTGGAACGTAGAGTTGAAGCAGTGGCGAGCGTGAGGCAAGGGAGGTGGTGTCAATCAAATCGATCCTATCTACTACTTCCGACTTCCGCATCCGAGTCGGAACGCAACGATATTACGCCTTCCAACATCTAGGAGTTGGTTGTAACGATTCTAAAGATAACACTGGAGGACCCGATCTCTGAGTCATACTATCTCACTAATCAAGCTACCGAGGTTCCCCACTGTGGCGAAATCAAAGTGACACTACTTGGGTCAAGTCCTGTAGAAGATATGAGAAAAATGAAAAGGGATGCATCGACGGTGTAAGTACCATATAGGTTGAACTGATGTTATACTAGCCCTCAGCGGTGAATAAAGCGCTCTGATTTTGACTTCGGAATACTCACCCTTGGTTCTTGCTCCCAGTGTTCGTAGGATTCATGGCTCCAGAACTTGCCAGGTTCTCCTGATTGCACATATCTTCATACTGCATTCGAATTTCTGAAATGAGTTCTCTGAGAGAGGGATCACATCAGTTGCCGGTCAGCCAAATCTCAAGATCATAGATCGACCTACATTAGCATACAACGAAGTTCTTCCCATGTGACATTGGGATTTGACGCCACGATATCAATGAAGCACTTGAAATGTAGACCTTAGACAATCAGGAAATATGATAGCATTCAAAGCACGATACCTTTGTGAATGTCAACCCTAGTTCGCAATCATCGTGTGCAAGTTGTCCATCCCTGGAAGCGGACAGACAAATCTAATGAGAGTTAATTATTTAAATGAATGAAAAGAGGATATGCAAGACATACTACGCTAAGTTCACCCTTCTCGGGGGCGTTGGATGTCAATGGACAGTTGGTATTGGCTCTTCTAAGAGGCTGTGGAGCATGGCGATGTTTCTCACCATATTTCTTGTTCAATCTCACTGCCATCCCATCTGAATGACGATTCCTAGAAAGAAAGGAGAAAAACTTACAGAGGACGGCGGCGGCGGTTGCGACGGCTGTAGAATGCAAGTATTCAAATCGGAATACCATGGCCGATTGGGTGGCAGCTAACCTTTGAACAACGTACCAGGTCCAGAATGCCATGCCCTTGAATAACTATTCGGTTGCTCGCCCCTCTGCAAGTCTGAAAACACAAGCCCGTCAGAGGTGGACCATCATGGGAGATTATTAGGACTCGAATGGTTCACGTAACACATACTCAACAGGGTCTCAGAGTGGCAACAATCAAAGAGTGCCTAGAAACAGTGTTCAGCAAACGAATTGGCCATTCTCAAACGCAGGCACGAATAACTTCGAGCCTTCGACGTTCTTCAGCGACTTGATGAGACATTTGTGAAGTTCCTGTCAGATATTAGATCAGCTCTACATCATGCATGAAGTCACCTACACGACCAAGGATGGGCCTGCCATCCGCGCAAATGATTTCTAGGCAACATGAGCAAGGTGTGAGTCCAGGGACGGGTCCATTTACCACTCTCCAGACCGTTTGCTCTCTCCCTTGCACGCTCCGAGTTATCACATTCTTCTTGTAGACAGTGTCCAGAGACTGTGATCTGCATTTCAACAGCATTACCCTAGTGTCAACGTGCAAGCTTACAGTAGAAAAAAATGTGAGAATTTTCCGGAGCGTTGCTGGTCAGTTTTTCCATTTGGGCTATCTACAAAATAAATGACGAAGATATTCAGGACTCGGAATACTATAAGCATATCGAAAGGACGCACAATTCTCTTGCGGGTGGGCCAGAGGTGCTTGGGATGCTTTCTGTCGTCCATCATCAAAACAATATTATCCGGATGGTACCCGTATGAAGCTAGGACATCGGTGAGATCAGTCAACAGATGCAACTGATTCGTCCATACCGATCAACTTATCCTGGAGCATTTTTGCGTCCCGATGAGCAAAAGCGAGATTAGGCAGGCCCTCGAACCTGGATCCAGGTTTTCGGTGGACATGCTGTATAGCAATAAGAAGAGCTTTCTTCGTCACAAGGTCGGTCATAGCGATTGTTGGGGCCCGGACAGTCGAACGAGGATTCTGGTGCACGTGTCCTAAGGGAGACTCGGAGGCGCCTGTTTTATACACCCTGGTAGATCACAGCCTTCAGCTGAAAAGAGTCGAAACCAGTGCACGATCGCTTAAAAACATATGCACGATAAATACTAATGGGCCGCACTGGACGGGATGATAGTCTGGATCGAGCTATTTCAACTTGAACGACTTTGCACCTCATAGACACAAAGCTGAGCAATTCTAAGCGCTGAAGCGGGAGGTGGTGGTAGGGCTCAACCTGACTTTCGCGAGCTACTGCCAGTGAAATCGGTGTATGTGAGTGAATCTAAGCACGATGATTACAGTTTCCCCCGGGCCCGCGGGACCGTTGCTCCCCAGTCGCGTGTTGGGCCAAGTGATGAGTCTGTCGGAAGCAAAATTTGAGCAGATTGGTCATGCGAAGGGGCCATGATTGTCGGCTACTGCCATATGCATGCACTCTTGTTCCACCGAGAGTGCATGACGGTTGCCACACGTTGTCACCCCGCTCACTCGCTCTTTCAAGTTCTCTCTTCGTCGAGTCCCAGGCTTGCACTCTCCCTCTCCCTCGCCCACACGGAAGCGATGACGGACCATGCGGACGTAAACAAGTCGACAATCGAGTGCGTAAGATCGCTCGCTGCGAACGAGGCATGGGCATTGCGTTCCCCGAACAAGTAAAAAGTGAATATTCTCCTTCCCATTGTACGTACCTTATATTCCGCTAGCGGCGCCGCTGACGTTCTTGTCATGTTTGTGGGTTTCCAGGAAATCGTGGTCGCGTACTACAAAAATGACGTCAACATGTTCGACGTGGACGATGGTTATGCTGAAGGTCACTCAGAACTCGAAATGTCCGTCACCCTAGTCGTCCTGGCTTGCGTAGTGATGGTAATTCTCTCACTCACGATTTATTCCCGTTCCCGTTCCCTCACGCATATACAGGGATCGACACGATCATCACTACTAAGCTGTACTTCGTTGCAATCTCCGGTCCCATTGACAGGTCTGTGACTCCATCCAGAAATCAGCAAACCCGACTTCTTCGATGTAGTATCTCTTCTCCTTTTTCAGCATCACCACATGCATACAAGTGTCTCTCGAGCGTCCTTCGACTACGTAGACGTCATCGACGTTCACCATCCCGACTACTCGAGTGAGTCATTGATAAGCTGTCGTCGTCGTAATCGAGAAGGGCTGAGTGAGCATATATGATGTACTACGTGCGTTTCGGACGAGAGAATCTACGCTACTCCACCTTGGCTTTCCTGCTGAGCGACATCAACTGGTCCCCGCAACATCGAGGAAGCGTGCCGTGGGTACATTTCTTTGCTGCGCAACGTCAAAATTCGTCCTGATGGTTGTGAATTTCGTGTTGCAAACGTCGTTGACACGCCCAACCTTAGCCTCTCGTCGACGTACTGACGTAGCATGTTCCACCACGAGCGTCTCGAGCGGGAGCAATACATAATGCGCCTTGATCGGCACGACCGTGGTCGGCGCTCGCCGGTAAGGTATGCAAGTGTTACTTTATGATTCTGGCCGAAGTTATAACCCCAAGTATTACACTGGACGTTCCTTCAGAGCATTGAAGATAACAACATCCAGGAAAACTCGTGCTTTGCTACTTCTTCAAGGAGGAAGGTCTCACCAAGATCCGAAAGGTCCAAGAGCTCACCAAGCTTGCACAGCAACTCGAGTGCTCTATAACCCACCCGCGTTGGCGTGAGTACCCAAAAACCTGGACGGGAGCAGGGTCATACCGGGTGCACCCAGACCCAAGCAAGTATTCGAAAACCTTAAGATAATGGACTTCACTCCGAAGCTGATGTCCGAGGTCCTCGACAAGATTGATGCGATTTTGGACAACAGGCGTGGATAACTATATACGCAAGTAGATGAACTGACCTTCCAGGCACGATTATAGCTACCTCTGTGTTTCCCCCATGCACCCACGCTCCCTGTCCCAGTCGCGCGTTCAAAAGTTGATCTGTCTGCCGAACAACTTTACGGCGTTGTGCACTCCGGATCGCTCAACGAGCAAAATTTGTTCAGATGCCATCTGGGGTTCAAGCGGTGGGTCAATGGATCGCATCCAAACCAAGTGCGTCGCGAGGTCGGATGCAGTAGATCTATGGAATTTGTGGTTTCAATTGGTTACTTAACGATCCCCCTCCCAGCAGGTGGTACGAATGGTTGTTGATAAATAATACTTGAGTGCTGCAAGTTCCCGTGTCCCGTAGAAGGGCGGTAGCCTAATATTGGTCCCAGCCGCGGACTACCGCTGTCTTGCATGCCGGTTTATTATGTTCATGCATGTGTACCTGAAACGTTCTGTTCTTCCTTTCTTACCTGATGGTGACGGGATGGGGTGCATGAGAATGTCAAGGTATTCCGCGGGCACTGATGAGTGACAAAGCCGCGTGGTTCGTGTATTTACAGTATTCGAAACGTTGGATCCGCGCTAGCTGAAGCGAAGGTAAAACGGCTTCATGGACGAGGAGATTAGCTAGTATATGGTATTACGCGCGACTCAGTTGAGTTTGAAGTAGTTGCGATGGAAATTCCAAGACACGAGTATCAGCATATACATGGCTTATCAGATTCCACGATAAGCGGCGAAGATCGTATGACGTAGTTCCGACTCTTCCGAGTCTAGTCCAAGTCCGGGTGAACTTCTAGCACGCTGCAGATGGGGAAATTGTTCTTCCCAAAAAGAGTTGAACAACTAACCTTGATATATAAACACTGCCCGGTCCCGGGCGTTGAACCCCCCCCTTTCGTTCCCGTATCATCTCGCTGCGTATGGCAGACATCCTGGACCCCGTCTTGCCCTACCTCCCGTCCTCCCTCACGTCGTGGATCCCGGGAGTGACTCCGATGTCGACATGGACCGCGGTGTCGACTGCCGTTGTCTCCTACTTGGCGATCGTCTTCGGACTGCGGGAATTTATGAAGGACATGCCCCCCCTCTCGTTGAGAACAATCTTTCGTGTACACAACGCATTTCTTTCAGTTTCGAGTCTGGCATTGCTCGCGTTGATGATGGAAGAGATCCTCAAGCTGTGGTACTACGTCGGTCCGTACGAGGCATTCTGTGCGCCAGCATCCTGGACAAGAGTGATGTGATCCCGTCTCGGTCCGAAACGTGTTCCACTGACGCATACACACGGTTTCAGAGACTCGAGTTTTATTATATGATCAATCACTGCCTAAAGTTCATCGAGTTCGTGGACACAGTGTTCCTAGTGCTTAAAAAGCGCCCGCTCTGCAAGTTGTTTCATCGTGATGGTAGCGGCTGCTGTCGCAACGCTGACTCTATATGCTAGCGTTCCTACACGTGTTCCATCATTCCACCACAGCCATCCTCACGTTCGCTCAGTTCGAGGCTAGGTTTAGCGGGGTAACACGCGCATATAGATGTGCTGCTTCGTCGTCTTGCTGACTTTTCTACGATGACAGTCATGGTCAGTTATCTGCCTGAACTTGGCAGTGCATGTCGTTATGTGTACGCCCTAATATGCTTGTGCGTTTCATCGCTTCCTCACGTACGCGGTTTGCAGACTATTATTACTTCGCCACCGCTGGCGGGGTCAACATTTGGGTGCGTCCGTCGTGTGGCTAGCATGGTTTCGTCGCGTATATATCCACTCCATCGCAGTGGAAGAAGCACCTCACGACGATGCAAATAGTTCAGTTCGTCTTCGACATCTTCCTGTTCGGTTTCGGAAGTAAGTCAGATATTCCTCACAGTCCGGCCGACGTCCTGGTTAACTACTCGGGCTGGATGCGTTTTCGTTCCCTGTAGTGTATCAACATTTCGCGTTCACGTACTGGCCATACTTGCCTCATCTCGGCGACTGCGCTGGCGATGCGAAATTTGCCGTTTTTGGCTGTGCTCTCATCGCAAGCTTCCTGGGACTGTTTGCCAACTTTTACTTGCAAACGTACATGAAGACCGGCGGGGACCGGAACGGGAAGCGGAAGGGAAAGCTTTAGGTGACGCACATCGATGTCCCGGATCATGACAGAAGGTACGTAAGCGAGACATCGTGATCTCAAAGGAATCGGGTGTGCAGGACTCAAGCCATTTTACAGGGTAATAGCGAGCGTTCGGATGCTTACGATTCGTACCCGTTTAAACAGAACTTTAATCCGGAAAGTGTGTATCAGCAAGAACAGTAGAGAATCAAGCAGAGATTATCCTACCTTTGCATAGAAACAGGAGCGGCCAATTTGTCACGGCGTCTGCGATTACCCGCCTCGGACTCGCCACAGTACGTAGTGGGAGACGGAAGATTGAATGTAAAAGAAGTCGGTATCCCGTACGACTCTTGGCATGTTTGCTTAAATGAGGAAATCAGAGCAGCGAAATCGGAATTGAGTCGGAGTTTTAAATAGCGGCAAAAGCCCCTTTGTTGGTTTGTATTTGGTGGAAAAGAGAGCAGAGAAAGAGGGAAAGTGAATTCGAAGGGGAGGCCACTTTGCAAGGGAACAACAACCAAACTTGTCTTTCGTCGCTCTCATTTTTCTCCTCCCGCTCGTCGTCGAGCTCGTCGAGCTCAAAGGATCGCGCATTTCACTCGACGGGAAACCGTCATTGACACACCGACGAGGAAAACCAGAGAGTGACTCGCAGCAACGACAACCCGACGGCAACAAGAAAATCACTCGACGCCCATAGTCGACACCTTCTGCTACGACTCCAACGCGCAAACAACCCATTCTAGCATTTTTTTCGGTATATCCGGTCGATGTGATGAACAGCGATGCGACAGAAGCCGCTCTTGGTCTACTCGGTCTCTCCCCCTACAACGCCCCCAACTCCCACCCACAACCACAACCACACCCTCATCACCACGTTGCTTACCCACATGGGCCGTCCCTGACTTCGCCTAGTGTTGGTATTGCCGTCGATCGAACCAGCACACCCCATGTCGTCCAGTCCCCGCTCCCCCCTCCACTCGTCCCTCTCAAACGGAAGCACCCATCACCAGCTCTGTCAGCAATAACTGCGACGTCACCCCTACAAAGCACTTCCAGAGACGCGTTGTCCACCAAGACCCGACAACCTTCACATCCTCTGGCGACCTCTTCAACACCACCAATCATATCCAACCACCCCCTCCCAAACCTGTCAACCAAATCCCTACCGGCGCCATCACACCGACTCCCTCAACAATGTCCGTTTCCCCCCACTCTCTCCACATTTGTCCCTCCGCAAACATCTCCGACGTCACAGCATCCTCTCGCGTCCCCCTCTACCTCCCAGCGCCCACTCGCTCTCTCTGATATACCTCCTCCAGACTCGGACGCCATCTCGTGCATCTGCGGATTTACTTATGATGATGGTTTCTCCATCGCATGCGACGACTGTTCACGATGGTGTCATGCGGCTTGCTTTGGTATCGTTCAAGGGGAGGTACCTGAGTTTTGGAAGTGTTGGGTATGCGATCCCACGCTGGTGGTTGATAAAGAGCGCGCGGTAAAGACCCAAAAAGGGAGGCTAAAGGCTATGCGAATGAAGGCTTCACACGGAACAAACGGAGGGGTCGCCGGAACAACACCTATCAATGGTACTGGCGGGAACTCAGCCGTAGATGAGGCAATTGCTGGTGTGGCCAAGCCAGCTTCGAAGAGGAAGGCCAGCCCAGGCGCAGAACGAAAATCGAGGAGGGGAAGTGCAGTGGCAGCCGCTATCGATGGCTCTGGTTCGTCGAGGAAAAAGAAGCGAGCGACTATACTCTCCCCTGCTGATCCCTTGTCCCCATCAATTCCCCCCTCAAATCATCCCATGACGCAACCACCCGCTGGTAGTTCCCGGATATCACTCCCCAATGGTAATAGTTCAGCCGCTCCCAACGGTCTACCCCCGGCGCCAATCACGTTCCCTCCCGACATCTACCCGAATCCTTCCGTCCACGCCCAATTACTTCGTGTCGCAAAAGCCTGGAGAGGTGTCACCGCTCTCAATCCACCGTCGCTACATCCGCCACCAACGACCTACAATGATGGAGGATACACGAGGGTGGACTCTCAAGGGTGAATGCTTTTTCTTTTTTATATTTCACGGTCACTCTCGTTTCATTTCGATGAACGTCTCGCGCAGGCAACGATTGTGTTCTATTGCCCGCTTGCATTTATATGTATGCTAATCATAGTCCAGGTACCGAGATTACTACGGTTATTCCATGTCTCCTCTAGACAACGCGACGCCGGTGATACTGGACGAAAATGCTGGGGATTTGTATGTTCCCCGCACCGTGCTACGGACCGACCCATCCATGTCTTGCTCTCCTCTACATTCAGGCCCCCATTCCCAATGTCTCCCAGCTCCGACATGTTCACCCACTCACCTACGTCCCCCTTCCCCGAGATTGCATGTTGCTTCGGACCCTTCACCTTTCTCGCATACCTCTATTTATCCCTCACCACCTATATCCAATTACATGTCTCCCCCTGTACCTAGTCCATCCAATTCGCGTTCGTACGCCAAGTCGCCCCTTACACCCTCAACAAACACCGTCTCGTCCTCCAACCAAAACAATACAATACCTGCGACCACCCTTCTAGCTCCCTATACGGCTGCAATTATACCGTCCGCCGCATATCTGGCTGATCCGCTTAACGGGTACGCTCATCTAGGCATGGCAAAACCTCAGGTGAAGCTGGTCGGTGGTGGATGGGGAGTTGGACTGGACACACGAGGTGTTGGAAGCGTTCCTGACCCATCCGACTCTGGCGATAAAGAAGTTGGAGTCGGCGCAGGCAAAGAGGATGTCGGGGAAAGCAAAGCAAAGTGGGCGAGGTGTGGGTGTTGGCCAAATGCTGTGGTGCGGCCCATCATTTGTGGTGGAACGAAGCGGGGGGAGAGTAAGAAGGGGATGCGGATACGACACAGGGAAGGATGTGCGAAGGCGATATCTGATGGTGGTGCCGTTTCCGACGATAGTGGTCCACCACGAACGGTGAACGGTGGGTCTGTCCCTCCTCCGATGTCGCGGATGCAAGAGCGACAAGCGGACGATTCATCCGACCAAGACGATCCTCGTTCGGGATCCGACTCTGATGCGGACCCCACGACTCTCTCTTTTGCGTTATTCGCGTTACGGGACTTGAGAGCGGATGAGGAGATTGTTTTAGGCTGGGAGTGGGACGATGGGCATGCGGTACATATGTTGCCTGCGCTGATGGAGAGTCCTGGAATGTTTGCGTGGGTCTACCTTGTTTTGCTTCCCGTGCAAACTTCTGTTACTAACTTGGCTTCCTTACCCACCTATTTACAGACCGGCACATCTTCACCATCTTCGTGCTCAGTTCACTTCGATTCTCCATGCTCTGAGCAGTACGTTCACGACCTGTGCTTGCGGCTCTTCAACCCGAGATTGTGCCGTCCGCGTTATGGAGAGGGTAGTCGAGGGACGGTGGCCCTGGCCTGGAGGGGAGATGACGTCCGAAGGGTCTCAGGGCGACTCGTCCGATGTGGATGATACGAGCGAAGACTACGAGGTCGATGTGGAAGGTGATGGCCCACGTCCAAGTCGGAACTGGGGGTTGGGCATGAACGTGGACGTGGACATGGACCAGGATGCGTCGATCGAAGTCAATGGGCGGAGTCGGCGGGTCAAGAAACGTGTGCGGAAGAAGACCAAGGTGGGGGATGCGACACTCCCTAACGGGACTAAGGACGGGAGTGTTACTGAGCCTGGGTCGGGGTCGACGCTGAAATCCAAGGTGAAGAAAGCAATCGATTTGGGTCCGTTGGTAGGGGTCAAGCGGGGGTTTAGGACGCGAGAGAAGGAGCCAACGAACGGGGGGTGGGGTGGGGTGGAGATTATACCATCGAGTATGAAACCGTTTCCAGAGGTTAGGCCAGACGAAGTCGTACGCGTGGATAGCAAAGGTAAAGGGAAGGCACTTGTGGCTGACGGTAAGTCGTTATTTGAGTGACTCCCATATGTCACTCCTCGTTTCTAGCCTTTTTATTGTTATTTTTGGTTTTGCTGACGTTCAAACTGTTTTGGATGTTAGACAATGATGATATGGATGTCGACCCTTCTCCATCTATGCTGCCCCCTCGGATGCGGAAGGTTTGGTCTCAACGTCAATCGGAAGCAACTGAAGATAATCGACTACAAGATCATCCAGGGTGCGTCCAGAACGGGAGAGCACATAGCCCACCCAATGCAAACACCGAGAGTCCGATATCCGTATCTGGTGATGCGGAAGGGAGCAGTGGCAAGGAGGGTGATCCTAAGCAGGGTTCAGTGAGCGCGAATGGTAATGGAGAAGATGGGGCCGATGGCCAGGAGACTGAGTTTGACACGGAAACAGAGGCTGATGGATTGGATGGTAAGTGTATTTTGTGCACGTCGGCGTTGTTATCCCTTTTCACCTCGTCTACAGATACACGGCAGATGCCACCCCCGCCAATGCCTGCCTCGCTCGATCCGACGACTGTCTCGTCCCTTGCTCATGCAGCCGGTGGCTTATCTCCTCGCGGTATCCCTGCGACGTGGATCCCCCCACGTACGGCGACTCCTACGTCTGTTTCATCAGGAAGGTCGAGCCAACCACTTAACCAAGGCTCATCATGTACGACAACTCCAACATCACCTTCGTTGTCCACCGCACGATCCCCTACACCGTCGCAAGTCAATCATACTGCTTCATCTCCTTTGACCTCGTCTTCCCTCACGACGCAAGCACCGGCCGAGTCCCATTTATCGGCACCTCCACAGTCCTACCCTTCGTCTTTGGCTTCAAGCGTCTCGCCCTCTGCTCCGTTCTCAAAGCTCTCCCTGCGTTCGCCTGACGTATCGTCCTCGCCACATCTCTCAGTACCGCTTAGCCCCAGCGAATCCACGCCGTTATCCCCCGTATCCGCTTCGACGCAAACTACCTCTGATCATCGACCGACATCGTCTCCAGTACACAGGCCGTCTAAACCCTTGCATGTGCATCCACAAAACGAACCCCCTTCATTACCTGCGTCTATTGCTGTACCACTGGTGACCGCGAGTCCTGCTGACGGAATACGGGACACTCCCGCCGAGGCACAATATCAACACACGTACCGGTCTTCACCTGAGGCTTACCATGAGACGCACGTGTCGGATTCGGCGATGAAGCGTTCCATCAACGGGGATACGCATCATGTTCGGTTCGCGTCGCCAGAAGTATTGTGCGGGTTGCCTCGGCTGAACGGAAAGGCGGACATTCCGAAACCTTTTAGCAGCGACGGCGGTATGTTGGCCAACGCAGACGCCGATGGGGTAGTGAACGAACGGGTGGTTCTCCCATTAGAGGGTGATGTCATGGTCGTTGACATCGATGTCGTCGGAGTTAAGGACCAGAAGGAGGACGGCATTGGTCTCTCGCACGCGGCTTCGCCTGTGACCCGAGTGGATCACGTTTTGGAGGATGGATCATTGCGCGTACCCGGTTCTCCCCACCCTGAGACGCCATCAGATTCCCTTCCTCGCGCTAAACCCGCGGTGACGGACAGTGTTGCGATGGAAAATGTTCCGTCGCCACTGGCTTCCGATGCATATGAGGCGTCACACGCTGAGCCGATGACCGTTGACTCCGAGCATGTGGAGCCCACCCGGGAACCGTCA
Source organism: Leccinellum luteum (assembly GCA_038091855.1). Lineage (NCBI taxonomy): Eukaryota > Fungi > Basidiomycota > Agaricomycetes > Boletales > Boletaceae > Leccinellum > Leccinellum luteum. The sequence goes on along the minus strand of JBBPPG010000268.1, from coordinate 17,579 downwards.
CCTCCGCCGCCCCCCAAAGTAAAAATGTCCCTGAAGGACTTTGCGCTACGGAAGAAGAAACAGCGGGAGGAAGAAATGGCGGCCAAGGCCATATGTTCGCCTGCGACACCCGACGGTCCTGGGATGCCGTCTAGTCCCATATGTGATGACGTCAAACGTGATCTCCAAGGCGAGCAACACGCTGGCGTTGATCAGACTGTAGATTCTGACGATACCGTCGTCGGCGATCATGACGTGACGATGAATCCTGTGACACAGGAAGATACCGCCGCCGACTGTTCTGGGACTGCAAGTGTCCGTGCAAATGGGTTTGATGGTGAAAGTGGGCATGGTGATGGTCCTGGAGCCAAGAATGCCAAGACCGAGGAGGATAAACTGCCCGCAGAGATACAGGCACCGTCCACGGTCGCGGTGATGAAGACTCGAGATGCCACGCCACAGCCACAGCTTCGTTCACAGACTCTGCCACGTGTTTCGGGTGAGAAGCACGACGCGGATCAGACACAAACGCAAAACGATATCAAGCCTTCGACGACGCCGATTACGCTCAAAGCCAAAGTGGAGGTGATGGATGTGGTAGTGCCGAGTGGGCTTGTTGGTGCTGATGATCGTATGCCTGATGTTGTGAGCTTTGCTCCTGAGCCTCCGCCTCCGCCATTGACGATCAAGAAACAGACGAGCAAAAGCACTCCGGCGGACCGGCCCGTGTCCGGAGAGGCTATTCCTCGATCGGTCCCACCTTCGACCCCCGCTTATCTGTCGATGTCGTCGACGCCTGCTTCCACGCCGACTTCGACGTCTACGTCGGTTGTGAACTCACGGTCGAATTCGGTCGGCGTTTGTGCACCGAATCTGAATGTAGTACCGCAGACCCTGACCTCTTTATCGAGCATCCCGCCTCGTCGTCCCTCGCACGAAGATGGTGAGATTACGAGCTCCACTCCACCGAAAAGCTACTTGCCACGGTCACACACGCCACCCACACAACCGCGGTCGTTCCATGCCGTTCATCCTCAGTCACCCAGCTTTGGGTCTGCCTCGTCTTCCGCTGCTCCTACACCCCGTCGACCCGCCCCTCCGCTTTCGCGTTCGTCACTATCGAATACAGCAGGTCCTGCGCCACCACCTATTTCTTCTCGACCGCTTCCGAGTGGACCCCGTGCTTTGCGGGGGAGTATGGCTCAGCCAACGCACCCACCTGCGTATGTATCTAGTCGGCCGCCATATACAGGTTCTCAATATATTCCACGAGGGCCATCCGCGGACCGGGACCGCGCGGAATGGGAACGCAATGACCGGCAATGGCCTGCGCCAGCGCGGTCGCGAGGGCGAGCCGGGAGCAATGGATGGGGGAGATAACGTTCTCCCTAACTGTTTTTGTCTTTATTGTTCCACTGCTGTGATATGAATCACCCGTCTATTCTTTGACCTCCTTCCTTTTGTTGTTTTCGTTGGCATCGTCGCCCGTCGTTGTTTATTTCCCTCTCCTTTCTCCTTTCTCTGTTCCACTGATCATTATTGCTTTCATCCGTTTTCGTCTTTCTGTGTTTCTTTTTTCTTTCGTTTCCGTCGTGTGATTATCCCGCCTAGGTTAAAAGGAAAGTCTCGATCGATCTCGAACGCTGCGACGATGGCGCGTTTTTTTTCTTCCCCAGACGTTGGTTTGAGCAGTATTTTTCTTTTTCTCTTTCCTTGTCTCTACTACCTACCTAATAATCGGAAGAGGAATTTAAAAAAAGGTGTAAGCTTCTTGCGTGGAACGAGGATACCCGGTTGCTGAGAAGGTTATCTTTATTCTCACATCCTCTGGCAGCGGGCGGGCCTGGCCGACATTCATGATCCCTCGAGGGTATAAAGTTTTACGCGTGGCATAATATCGCGCGCGCCCGAAGCCTATGGCGGGAACTCAACCAATGGACCTCGCTCCCACCCCTTCCTAAACTTTACCTACCGCCGCCGGCGGGCCTGTTCCCGTAAATTACCTAATTATAGCGCCTTACACAGCCGACTTCGGAGTTTGAATTTGAGTCAGGGAGCGGATTCGAATGACGTTACGCCGCAAAAAACGTTGTTTTTACCTCGTTTCCAATTCAGCTCGTCAATAACCTTCAGTATCGTCGTCATCGTCGTTCGCCATGTTCAATTCAATCGCAAGAGCGGTGTTGAAGCCTTCGAGGCTGACACGAGCGTTTGCTGCGCCGGGCGGCATCGCCTCTATCCACACACTCCCGGAGTTGCCCTATGAATACAACGTACGTTCCTCACTTCCCCCTTTTTTCTGTTCTGTCCGGGCGTTCCACTGGGCGTGTCAAAGGGCGAAATAAAAGTGAAACGCTCTGGGAACGGAAAAATGAACCGACGTCAAACTGAAGAGGCACGCTCCATTTTGCACGACAGGCACTAGAACCCCATATTTCGGAGCAGATCATGAAATTGCATCACACCAAGCATCACCAGGGGTACGTCAACGGTTTGAACGCGGCAGAGAAGGCGTACGCCGAGTCGACGTCTACTCGCGACAAGATTTCGTTGCAGTCGGCGCTCAAGTTTAACGGTGGAGGTGAGCTGTCCGTCTTCGTCGTCGTCGTTGGGTGGTAATTTAAAAAAAAATGACGTAGGGCACATCAACCATTCGCTGTTTTGGACCAATTTGTCGCCTGTGGGCGAGGACGGAGGCAAGCTCGCCGACGGGGCGTTGAAGCAGGCGTTGGAACGCGATTTCGGGTCGGTGGATGCGTTCAAGACCAAGTTCAACGGGACGACGGCGGCCATCCAGGGTAGCGGGTGGGGTTGGCTCGTGAGTGGTGGTCATGATACCCGCGAGGGGTGGTTGACCTTTTTTCGGTTTGTTGGGTTAGGGATACAACGCGAACACAGACAAGCTCGAGATCGTGACTACGGCGAACCAGGACCCATTGATCTGTAAGTTGGACCCATTAACGAGTGTATTGCGCGACTGACGATGTTGTTCAGCGCACGTGCCCATCATTGGCGTGGATATTTGGGAGCATGTAAGTTGGATGACCAGGGCGTTTGCATCGATTGCTGACCTTTTTTTTTCTGTCATAGGCATTCTATCTCCAGGTGAGTTTGAGCCAGTCGAGAAGTCGAGCTGATCTGATCGTGACCATGTACAAAGTACCACAACGTCAAGGCGGATGTGAGTTGATCGCGTCGTACCCTGGGAAACCGTGGTCGCTCACCTTTTGGCAGTACCTCACCGCGATCTGGAACGTTGTAAATTTCAAGGAAGCGGAGAAGAGGTATTTGGAGGCAACGAAGTAGACGCTTAAAATCGCGAATTGTCTGTCATCGGATCATTATACAACGTTTCTCGACTGTGCCGCCGCGGATGTCTTGCGATTTGATCGGATTTGGAGCCCGCACTTTTTGGGGGACTCGGACTCTTCTGCTTCAGTTGATCGGTTGAGAAACACGAGTGGACCGGGCACCGATGCATCACCGGTGGCATCTGAACCCATTTCAAGTTACTCCATGGCGTCTGGCCAACTTTGCACAGCATTCAAATCTTGGGAACTTTCCGGTCAGTATTACTGAGCGCGTCGGGAATTCCATAATCAGTCCCACTGGAATCAATGGCGCAATGTGCTGTATGCGAGATAGTTTATCACAAGCAAAACCTGCGATGTCACGGGAGGGAAACGTTCCATTCCATGTAATGGCGTTTGCTGACAGACATACCTCTACAGCGCCGCATTGCAATGCAGTAATCATACTTGGCAATGAGGAATGCAGCGTCACTGGCACTAGTGGCGCGACGCTCTTCTTCTGAACTGAAACCTTGGATTGAATTCTGCAGAATGTTCTTCTTAAAGACTTGGCCACAATAACGAATTGTCTCATCGCGCATATGCATATGTTGCGAGTGGCGTTCCATCGGCGTACTACTCGGACCCAGGAAGACGATTTCGTCCCCACCACCCTAGTACCATCACCATGATCTCAGATACGTCCAAAGTCGTAATTCCTCCTGTCAATTCTTTGGAGCGCGCAAACTTTGAAACGACCTAACCGTACAAGTATGTACTGGCAGGTACGCGGGTGCGGTACGGTTGACATGCTGATCGATCAGACTCTGCTAATGGACAATGTGACCGCAAACCCAATTTACTCGCTTGATACTAACAAGACAGGGTTGTCGGGGGCACATTTGTTCTTCCCCGTTGATAACCTTGCAGCCAGAATGCGGTATAGCACCATTACTGAGTTCAGATCTAAAGTACAACAGACTTGACCGGGTTCAAATCGGCAGGCTTGTTGGAACGCGGTGAACGGGTTGATTGGATCGCTTCTGCCGGTTGAATGGATGGCTGGCTAGATTGCACCAGAAGCGTCTAACAATATTTGCATTTCGGTTCAGCTTTAGTGTCCCCTCCCTCTCCCCACTGCCCCCCACTGCCCCCCTGACCATGGGAGTATGACATGAGAATGATGCTTACAGTCGGGACGCCCAAGTCGTTTCAGAAGTCAGACTAGTCAACCCCAAGCTCAATTTGGGCATAGTACAAGTCTTGAGTGTGGGGTGACACCCGTCAGTACTTACTGCGGGCGTGTGGCGCGGGTCGAGTGTCACAGCCGCAGTGATAAAAGAATAATCTCCGAACTTGAAGTGACGGGTAACACAAAGTTTCTTTCTTTGATCGCCCTTTTGACGAGTCCCCGTCCGGCAAGTGGGAAACAAAGAGTGTTGGGGGGGAGAGACGAATACGGTGATAACAAGTTTCCGTAACCTTGTTTGCGCCTTCTTTTTCGTGAAGGAATTCTTTCTCGAGTAGGCTTCTTCCACTTCTCTCTGTTTGCTTTACATAAAACTTCTTCGACGTGCACCTCGGACACCCCGAGGCTTTTCCCCCCTCTTTCATTTTGCAAACTTTCAAGGTAGATGTTGAGTCTGTCGTAAGAGATGTGATATGTCCCCGATGATGATAAGAATGTAGTAGATGAGTTCACGTACGATACATCATCTCTAGTGCGACGAACTGTGCATCGCGCCGCATTGAATGAAGTGGCGCTGCCCCCGCGCGGTCACAATATTGTGGTCTCGATCGACCTGAATGTACGATATGATGAGATCGAGAAATGAGAAATGAAAAGGCTAAGGGTTCACCGTGGTCTGCAATGTTATTACTGGCCCTCCGCCGCCCCTTCTAAGCCTATCATCTTCTCCCCCGCCGAAAAAACAAACGAGAAGAAAGAAAAAAAAAAAAAAAAGACAGGACAAGGGACGGCCAAGCCATCTATATTGCGCTCATTTCGAGAATATGTCGCCGACCAGGGGTACTACTAATGGCTCGAGATCTCCGTCGATCAGATTCTGCGTCTATATCTGAATCTATAGCATGACCAAGCTACGGAGATTTATGATATCAATTGGTCAGACGGCGAGAGCGGTGGACGTGAGACTCGGAGTGGCAAGGCGGGGGAAGGGGGTAGACTGAAAGAGGGGGCCAAACCTTCCAGTGCATTAGTTCGAACGCAAGATGCCGATGGGCACGGGCATTATAGCGGCGGGCGACCATGATATCCACCGATAGTAGGATTCGATTCGAAAAAAAGGGGGGAATGCCAGCTGTAACCAGGTTACCCCGGCCATCCAATATTCCGACATGGCGAAGAAGCCACCAGGGGGAGGAAGGACCGACCTTAATCTCCAGAAAAGAACACGTTCGGGGGCAGGCAGCTCGAAGGCCGCAAGCTGCGTTATCAAAACACGTTTCAGTTCCAGCCAGGTCAGTCAGGACTCAGGGGGAGAAATTAATGGGGTGGGGGTGCGGGCCTCTTCGATCTCTTATTTTCAATTTTTTTTAACTACCGTACTTGATTTAACAAGACACGACGACGGTGTTTGGGGGGGCTATCTGGGGGAGAGCATATTGAGATCGATGAAACATCCTCTCGATCCTCGGCAGGCGTTGGCAGAAGTTAATTGTGGTCGCCGACACGATTAGAAGGCATGTATTAGCTTCATGACGGACCGGAATGCGGACCGGATAGAAATCGGCCCAGGGTGTCCCGAGGAGGTGATCGCCTCGGAGACTGTCTAGGATAACGAGCACGCTCGCAGAGCGGTGCATCGAATGCACCAGTGATTGATGCACGGATTTTGGTAATAACTTATCCTCCAGCCACTTGAAGAAAGGCGCCCGAACACAGTAAGAACAGGTATGCCACTGCAACTTGTTGGAGTCTGATCGCATCCGATGGTTCTAGGTTAACAACGACGAGATCATTAATCATTCGCGATCCATTGAGCGCTATACCCTATTTGACATGGTCTTCTAGCACTAACTTGGGGAACCGGATAAGCGCTGCCGCATTGCGGCGTCTTGACAAAAGATAGATCAATGCTAATGCCACATTCTAGTTCATAGCCTTGAATAAAGACGTCATCAAAACTCTGGGATACGTGGCACTATCTGGCTTAGTCTTGACCCAACTATGACCTGGACCCACTTCCGGTGGGGCCGCATGGGGATCAGTGGGTCCATACTGTACAGCGAGAGTGAGGTGAGTCGCCGCAAGGGTCCTGCCATCGCAAGAGACGCCTGGCATCGCGGAATCCAACACGTAAAGTGCAGAAGGTCCCCTTGTTGCGATGTACGTGGCCGCACGCAGTACCTCGGCAAGGGGGGGCAAACAAAGGCACCTGCAGTACTCGAGGCTTGCTGTAACGGCCGGTACAGCATTAGTGTATGTCAAAAATACAGACCGCGGGAGCAGACAAGATGCCGGCATGAGTTCCAAGTAATATTTCTCATCATATCGGCTCACTAAATCCGTCCCGACGGGTTGTGACATATGGACCCTCGATATCTTAGGGAGATCAAAAATCATCGAAAACACGATGTGAGCCTAAGTGCGACTCCCAGGCCAAGCATACGTACCCATAATCGGAGGAAACACTCGAGCTTTGCTTTCCTGAGGCTAAGGTAGCCTCTTCATTGGCATAGCAGACGCTTTTAGTCAGTTCTTGACGTCCCTAGTACAAGAAACGAGGGTTGCATTAGATTAGATTTGATCGGTACCCACGAAACTTAGCTGAGCAATTGAATTGGCGTCGACCGTGGCGGGGCGTAGCGTGACTTGAGAAGCGAATGCAAAGAAATGCACACAAACGACGTGTACTAGTATGGTCCTTTTCCTGCGAGTCCTACGTGCCGGTGCGGCTGGATCCACAAATGGCATTGTTGTGCAGAGCTGTCGCGGTGGTCGCGATCGCATGCTTTAGTTCCTTGCAACTCTGCAGAGAGGAACGCAAGGCGAGCACCGATCTCAGAAGCCAGAGTCGAACTGGTCCTGCATTGCCGACGCGTATATACTGGTGCTCGAACGCAAGTACGAGGTCACCTGACGTGGAACGTCGTTCTCGTTCCATTCTTTTGTTCCAACTTCGTATACTGCACGCCTCGTCACCGAACCCAAGTCGATGCACAGACACCGGAGAGACCTAGCGACAGGCCAAATGTCACTGGGGAATAATATGACGAAAAAAACATACCGGCGATCGGGACGTACAGCCTGTGGCAGCAGTTGAGATGAGATAATTTAGGTCGGGTCAATGTTTTTGGTGGCGTAGAGAAAAAGCCAATGCCGCCGTATACGCACGCCGCACGATACACGTTGCGTTAGCAGCCTCGTGTTGCTCCCAAAGTTGCCGTTACGCGTCTGCGGAGTCCAAAGATGGTCACCTCTACCCAACCACAGGTATCTTGCCTACGCGCGTCGAATTTTCTCTCGTTCGCCTTCAAAGTGCTTCCATCCGGAGTCAGGTCCAAGCGATCAGCATGGATCTTTTAGAAACGTTCTCAGGCCATACGGACATTTTTGAAGAACCCCCCAGGAACGAACAGATGCGCAGATTTAGAGGATCCTGAAGCCGCCGGCCAATCCTGTCGATTCCATCATTGGTCTCTCTCAGCCAGATCGTGCGATCTCGATCACAGGATGGCACCAGCTGATGCATCTGTCCCCGCTTGCCAACGCGGTGCATGTTCGGGACCATGGCATCACCGGCTCTTTCTGGTTCAGGGTTAAGGTTTCACTTCCAACTTTTTTCTGCACTTCGAATCCAATTGATAAGATTGTCAGGCGTGCTGACGCGCATCGGATAAATGGCGAATACCGAGATGCGAACACGCGGTGTCGTTGGGTCTCATGTAAATTATGTATTGTGAAGCTTAAGGTACTAGCGACTAAGTCGGTAAGGTAAGCGTTGTTAATGTGTCTTTTTTATACTAACCTTCCTTTGGGAAGGTATGCCCTTCGGATATCGCTAATATCACATCCTTCTCCGGTTTTGTATAAAGGGAGGCTCGCTCTCCTCCCCCATCGCCATACGCCCCAACTTCCCTCAGCAAGTCTGAGTTGTACAAATTTCCCTCTCGATTATTCTTTTTAGTTCATAATGACCTTTGATTCCCTCCCGTCCCAGTTCTGTCTTCGGGATCTCTGCGCCATTACGGGCCGTGTATGTGAACTACGAGTTAACTCTCAACAAGCAGAGGCCGACCGAGCAGCTCGCGCTTGGTTTAATAGGTATGTCTATCTGGATTCCTGCTTGCGAGGACCGTCATCAGCGTTGACTGTGCAGCATAAACTTGTACGATGACCGGAAACGATTCAAATTCATCAACTATGGCAAATTCGACCTCTTTGCTGCTCTCAGTTTCCCCGATGCTGATCTCAAACATCTTACTACTTGTCAAATATTCTTCTTCTGGGCCTTCTCTGTACGTCCATCAATAATGTCCTGCTGTCTCTCATCTTGCTAACACTGTCCAAATCAGACTGACGATTTGTCGGATGAGGGAGCCTTGCAGTCCAAACCTGATGATGTTCAAGCTGGGCATGACGTTTCCACGAGGGTTATCAGTAATCCCGAGGGTCCACGCCCAGAATACCCTTACGCTGCCATGCTTTACGAGTGGGTATATTCGGCTTTGTGTCTTGATGTCATGACGTAACTTACGACCTGTAGCCTCTTATCCCGCTTTCGCGAAACCTCTACCCCAGGAGCTTACAAGCGGTCGGTCGGCCAATGTATGGATGACGGAGTCACAGCCTCTAACCTTACTCGCACAGCTTTATCCGTGCCTTTGAGGAATGGAGCAGTTCACAGGTGACACAGTCTCGAAACCGGTCTCAAGATCGTATTCCGTCTGTCGACGAGTTTATTCTCATGCGCCGTGCAACCATCGGCGGTGCCATGGTCGAAGGTTCAGGCGTTTCCCACATACCATCGGCAAAGTGCTGACTGACATGGGACCCTAGCGATGGTTGAATACTCCCTCGACCTGGATCTTCCTGACGATGTCTTTGAGAACCCTATCATCCGAGACATGTCCGATGCGACTAATGACCTTATGACCTGGCCTAATGTTAGTGTCCGTTCTCCGATGTATACGGCGGTTCGCTGATTCTCTTCTGAATAGGACCTCTGTTCCTTTAACGTGAGATCGTTTTCTTCAGCGGATGTCGTCTGATTCATGTGGCCTTGGCTAAACCGTGTTGCATCCCCATTCATACAGAAGGAACAAATGGACGGCGATTACCAAAATCTGGTATTTTGCATCATGCACGAGCACAACGTTGGTCTGCAAGCGGCGATCGACATTCTGACGGAGATGCTCGCGCAACGCGTCGAAGATTACATCGCGTTGAAGAACCAACTTCCCTCATTCGGGACCGAGGTGGACCGCGAGCTAGGGAGATACCTGCACGCGCTTGAGAATTTCGTGCAAGGAACGGTGTTGTGGTACTATCTGAGTCCAAGTAAGGCGATTTCCGATACACTCGTTCTCTCACATGTGGCCTGCCGGAAGCTCACGCGCCTTGGTCCTCTTTTTTTTTCACACCTGCAGGGTACTTCCGCGGCGTTGACGTCACAAATCGAGAAAACCTGGTCGTTCCCTTGTTCGAACCTGGCGCCTTCTGATGTCGAGGATTCGCTAGGTTATATCTTTAATCCGTTACTCCTTTCTTCTTCCTGTTCTTCTTCCCCTTTGTCTTCAACCCTCAATTTTTTCCGTTTCCGTTTACTTTTTGCCTGTATATTTTGTAAGGTATGCACACGTATAACATCGATCGTTAGGATCATTCTTTAGCTACGTCTGTTGTTGTAATACACGGGGGGCGAGTCGTGCCTGTCATCACTTGTAATCCTGTCATCTCAGTAATCTAATATATCCGTGACGCATCTCAAACTAGGAACAGAAAGGCAACAGCAAGGCCCGTCAGGAAAGAGGGGGATTATGATAGACAGATATGATATCATAGACGCGGAAGGTATATGTAACAGGAAACGTCCAAGAAAACACCGATCATGATCATTTGCGCCGCGCGCGTAAGTACAGTAAACATCCATGGGGTCCCGTCGTTTGTTTACTTTTTGGCGAGGAACGTGCGATCAGCGGGAGAAGTACTGGTCAGGGGCTGACGACCCGTGGTGGGCGGCGGCGGGTGGTTGGTGCTGCACTCGCCATATTGCCTCAGTAGTAGGTTGTACATGCGTTCACGTGTATTGGCGACAAACGACACGTCAGGGTCCTCCTTGACGCAGACACACATGCGGACACGCCGGGCATATACTCGTGTACATGGAACGCAAATACTAGAATATTGATACTGCGGACGGTGAGATATGGAACAAAGGATGAGAATCCTTCGTCGTTCGCGGGTCGGCTTGGAGATGAGAGGTTACCGTCGTCGGGCCCCGGGACTCGGGAGAGGGGGTCCAGAACGCGGAACGCGGAACGCAGAAACGCGGAGCGCTCGCCCGTGGAAGTACACACTATACTCTTGTGAGACCTGTCTGATCCCGCGTTTCGCAATCACGCTGCCTAGTTGTGTAGTATCATGGACGCGAGCCAGACCCTCCTTCACGTCCACTCTTTCCCCCAAACGAAAAACACCCGACCTGCGCCAGTAGCCGGGGTTGAAGAAGACTTGCTCTACGTACACAAACGGTGCCGCAATACAAATTGTAATGATTGGAAAAAGTCACGAGGCCCAAAAAAAAGGGATGGATGGAAGGTCTGATGCGTTTTAGACCAGGATGTTCGGGGTCCTTAGTGTAGTAATGATGTGACTAGTTGGCACCAACTTGCAGGAAAAACACGTTGTGCCAGCCAGTGCGCAAGGTGGCGTTATGTTTTTTTTTCCCTCTTTTTTTTTTTACTTTTTTTTCTTAAATGCTAAATTTTGCTCTCTCTCTCTCTCTCTCTCTCTCTCTCTCTCTTGGGACCGTTTCATCTATATATATATGTACATATTCTTCGTGCAGCGCCAGGATTGCGTTCCCTGTATATTGCCAAACTATCGAAAAACGTCCGAATCTTTACACTTTAGCCATCGCTGGCGGCGCGGTATGGGGATGCTGACGCACAAATGTCCGACGTTCGTCTTTTGACCCGGGTGCTATCATCGTCAAAGTACGCCCCTGACTTCTCATGTGTATGCGCGGAAGGCGCCCACGATGATGATATGTATACGTGTGGGCGCGTGTGTCCACATGCTCGCGAATAGGCGCCTCGATTACTAACCCTCGCATGACGACGATGGATATGTGTATGCTTGGTGACAGGCTAAACCATCTTAGACTCGCCGCATAAGTTACCCTCGGACCCACCTGCCAAGACAACCAAACGATTAGAATATGAATCCCCTCTTTGGGGTGGCGGCTGTCATTTCTCCTCGCCTCGTCGGGACACGTGTTCGGGGACGGTAACGGCGACAACCACCCACCCCCTGGGCCTGCCTGCCCTCGGGCCCCTCTTCCCACCTTCACTATTCTTCACTTCCGCCCTCTCTATGATCCGCACGCCGGTGGTTCGGTCTCTCTTTGCTGCTTCAAGAGCCGCGCGAAACGGATCGGTATTATACAACGTGGCTTGGTGACGGAGTGACGACTCAGATCTGCCGGATCCCCAGCAGGTCACTTGCGCCCGGTGACCCGGGGACGCGAACCACTATATACTTGTGGCATCCCTTCTTCGAACCCGACGGTTAGGTTCCACCCACATTCGAATGACACACATACGACACACAGTTGTCACACACACAAGGATACACAAATTACACGTTAACCTGCTGTGAGTTACGCGCACTTACCGCCGGCGGCCCACGATCGTCTTCCGACGACCTTGTTCGCTTCGCGCCTCGCATCCCCGTATTTATAGCGATCGTCAAACCCTTGCCGTGACATGGCGTGAAGGGGAGGGGGTCTTGGGAGAAAAAGAGCAAAAAAAGGACGCCGGGACGCTCGCTACGTAATCGAAGTCCGTCCTGTTGCTGGTTCTGCGACATCGGCGTATCGGCCGAGAGTAACTCGGCAAGTGCGCAGTGGTCGTCGTCGTCGTCGTCGTCGTTGCCGGTTTACTGTTTACTTCGCGTCTATGAGCCGCATCAAGATACGGTGGCGCCCTAACCTTGCCAGTCACGACCATAGTATCCGTTGGTGGCGTGACCAAGAAGTTCGGGGTCGAATGTACGACACTCAAGCTAGACGATTTCGGGGCAAAGTTCTGGGTTCTCGTCTCCCTCGTGTTTTCTTTGCGCCCTCGACTTGGGCGTTATGAGCCGGTTTTTGATCCGATGCCAATTTTGGGCATGACATTAGTGCCGATGACTACTCGGGAGGAGGCCGTTTGTACTTCCATTGCATGGGATCTCGAACCCAGTCTCTCGCTCGCTCAAAGTGCGCTCCTGCGGATCCGTCAGGCAAACGCGAGATGGATCTTCGATAGGGTGTGTGACCCTTGAAGAAGAAGGGGGACTCGACGTGGTGAATGAAAATCCAATTCGAGGAGTAAACGGCAAGGCGGGCAACGTGTCTGGACTTTTGGTAAGTTCTTCATTTGACTCGTCGCTAAGCGGGGCGAGCCCCATTCGTATTCGAGGGGCTAAAAAAATTGGTCATCGCACGATCGAATGAGGAAGAGAGAGGGATGGTCGGTGCGATAGGAATGGAGAAGCGATAGTGTTCTGGATTTCTGGTCTGTGGCAACGATGCAAGAATTTGCGACGTCGGGAGGCGCCCCTTCCTACCGCAGTAGCCACGACTTGGCAGGTGATTGATATTGATGCCATCAGATTTGATATAGTGTTGGAGAGGAGGAGGCCTTTTTTTTCGATGGCGAGGAACGCGGATATTGTTCAACAACAACGGTGTGTCTTCAATCATAGCAATGAGCCACACAGAGTCCTTCTCGAGTGGTCCTTGGACGCCGCCGACTTCGACTACCGTCATGATCATGACTGCTGGTCATCCGTGGTGATCGCACTCCGTCGCTCCGTGTGCGCCGTCGTCGTCAAGAAGGAGGTTCTACAATTCCTCGGACAGTAGACGTGGCGCCACGGGGTCCCTCGCTCGGGCCGAGTCTGAGTTTGAATATATTATTCGGAGATTGAATGTTTGAGGTTGGACGGGCCGGCCTCCACGTATAAAAGCAAAAAGTTGCGTGCTAGCTTGTTTCTTCTTCTTCTTGAAAGGTCTTGTGATTCAGCAAAAAGCTCGGAGTAACTTTTTGAAATGTCGTTTTCAATTGAGGTGTCACGTTGACTCGACACTCGAACACGTGATTCGAATCTTAAAAAGGTGGTAAAGGGTTTCTGTTCAGCGAGTCCACCATGTCCTTTTCCACTACCAGCAACAAGCGCAACGATTTTTATGGAAAGGGCTCTGTCGTCGTGCCCTCAGACGGCGAAGGCGCCGTCCGCAGGTTGGCCATCACCGCCGACAGGCTAGTGACGCGGCCCTTTGATGGCGTCGACGTGATTCCCGACCTCGTCGCGTACGCAGCCCGCATCCACGGCTCCCGTGACGCTGTTGGGTGGCGTAACATCATCGACGTCCACGAGGAGGAGAAGGAGGTCAAGAAGATGGTCGGTGGTAAGGAGGTCGTCGAGATCAAGAAGTGGAAGTACTTTGAGCTCAGCGACTACGAGTATATCTCGTACCTCGACGTCCAGGAGCGCATCCTCGAGCTCGCGCGTGGGCTATTGCACCATGGCGTTCTCAAGACGGACGTGTTCAACATTTACGCACAGACGAGGTGCGTCTTTGTTCGTGTTCTTGACTTTATCGATGCTCATCGGATCCTTGTATCGAAGCGTGAATTGGCAGCTCATGTCACACGCTTGTACCTCTATCTCGACACCAGTGGCGACTGCTTATGATACCCTCGGCGAGGCTGGTCTTACGCACTCGCTTAACGAACCTGACTGCGTCGGCGTCTTCACCAATGCCGAACTCCTTCCCGTACTAGCACGGATCGTCAAGAATACACCAACCATCCGGCTAGTCGTATACGACGGCGAGGCCAAGTCGGCGTCGCTCGACCAAATTCGGGGCGCCCGCGAGGGGATCGTGGTACTCTCGATCGACGAACTGCGTGCGATCGGTCGCGAACAGTCGCTCGATACCTTGAAGGATCGCAGGCCCTCGCCAGATGACGTCGCACTTATCATGTACACGAGTGGCAGTACGGGTGCGCCCAAGGGCGTCGTGTTAACGCATGGCAACGTAATCGCGTCTATCGGAGGTGTATATCACCTTCTCGGGCACCACCTAACCTCGGACGACACGTTCCTCGCGTACTTACCGTTGGCGCACATCATGGAGTACGTGGTCGAGTTAACCTTGTTTACGGCGGGGATGAAGACGGGATATGGTCGGGTCAAGACTTTGACGGACGCGTCGGTTCGGAAATGCAAGGGGGACATTGTCACCCTCCGGCCGTCCATCCTCGTCGCGGTGCCACAAGTTTGGGAGACGATTCGAAAGGGTATTCTCTCCAAGGTGAACTCGAGCGGAGCCATGAAGAAGAACATTTTCAATGGAGCGATGGCGGTTAAGAGGGCCAACGTACCCGTGTTGTCTGATCTTGCCGATGCTACAGTGCTGAGCAGCGTGAGAGCGGCCACGGGTGGACGTCTCCGTCTTGCCCTGAATGGTGGTGCGGCGTTGAGCAAGGAGACGCAGGAATTCCTGACGGTGGCATTGGTGACGGTGCTCCAAGGTCTGTTTTAATGCTGTTCAGTCTCGTTTACACGTGGAGGCTAAGTTGCCATGCTGCAGGCTATGGGATGACAGAGTCGTGTGCCATGTGTGCGGTGTTACCGCCCGAGCTGATGCAGTACGGCGCTGTTGGGCTTCCGTCGCCGTGCGTCGAGATCAAATTGATAGATGTCCCGGATGCCGGGTACAAGGCGACTGGAAACCCGTCTCAGGGTGAGGTCTGTATTAGGGGACCTTCGGTGACCAAGGGGTACTACAAGCGACCTGATTTGAACAACGACGAGACCATCTTTACTAAGGATGGGTGGTTGAGGACCGGAGACGTGGGTCAATGGAATCCGGATGGAACGCTCAGTCTGATTGATCGGTGAGTGGTGCGGCGTTTTAAAGCCGCAGACTGCTTCATGATCGTTGCAGCATCAAGAACTTGGTGAAACTGCAAGGCGGCGAGGTATGTTACGATGATTCTTGCGGGGACTAGGTTCTGATGAATGTGCAGTACATTGCGTTGGAACGCCTGGAGGCGACATATAAGGCGTGTAATCTGGTGTCCAACATTTGCGTGCACGCTTCTGCCGAAGCGAAGCAGCCAATTGCAATCATCATCCCACATGATCACAATCTGCGCCACATGCTTGCGCAGCGGTCACTGCCGGGTGTTGACTCGACCGCGTCCCTTGCTGACTTGTGTCACAACAAGGCTGTTCAGGAGTTGGTCCTGAAGGAGTGCAATGCGGTGGGTAAGAAGAACGACTTCAAGGCGATGGAGATGTTGGAGGCGGTGATTTTGTCGTCGGAAGAATGGACGCCTGAGAGCGGGTTGGTGACAGCTGCTCAAAAGGTGCAACGGACCAAGATTGGCAAACATTTCGAGGAAGAGATCAAGGTGAGCTGTGCATGTCGATGTCAATGTCGGACATTCTGACCGTCCGGTTCGCACAGACGATTTACAAGAATCAGTGAGGGCTGTGGATGTGTGTCCTTCTATACGTATACATACCTGTATTGTTTTTCCCGTACCGCGTTCTGTAATTATCCGTGTCTAACTATGAAGAAGGCGATGATGTGTCTTACGTAATGAGTTATTGGCGGGTGTGGGCAGGTGCCGAAAAGGACTGCGGCTGCATCCACAGAGTGGCTTATTGCGACAACCCTCGCTCTCTCTTTCCCTCTCACCACTTCCTCCTCCTCCTCCTCCTCCCCCTCTTCCTTGCTTTTTTCTTTTTTTTTACGCCCCATTTATGTCGTCTCAAAACCCGGTACGTTGGACGTCAGCAGCGGGGAGATACGTGTCGGAACTGACTCGAACCGTTTTCGTTTTGGATTTGGGATTGTAGATTCGGAGAAAGCTCGTCATTGTCGGCGATGGCAAGTTGTTGTTGTTTCTTTTCCCTGTAAACGTGTTGCTCACGCTTGGTTTGGTGTGGTTTTTCGTGCGTGACGATTCGTGTGCCTGGGGTGGGATGCATGACGTACGTCTTTGTTCTTTCGTTGGGCTTTTCATTGTCCGTGTCATCTGGACCGTTACCCCCCTTTACTCTGTCCGTCTAACCGTATAGGCGCGTGCGGCAAGACGTCGCTCCTGTGTTCGTTTGCGTTGGGCGAGTTTCCCAAGGAATATGTGAGTCTTTGGTCTTGTGTCCATCTCCCTTTTGTCTCTCTCCTTTTTTTGGTTTCGGTCTCTATGTACTGACTCGCGCCTGTTTCATTCTCTTTGTTCTCTGTCCCCCTCGCTCTCTTTACTCGGCGTTTGTCGTTGTGACCGGTTCCGGTACATGATCGAACCGGGGCGTGTGACGAACAGGAACCGAGTGAGTTCCGTATACGATCGAGAGTGCTCTGTTGACCGTGATGGTTAGCCATCTTTGAGAATTACGTGGCCGAGATCAGGCTAGACGGGAAGCCTGTACAGTTGGCGCTGTGGGACACTGCGTGCGTATCCCAGTCTGTGTCGTAGTGTGCCGGTTACTGATGCTGGGGTAGTGGTCAGGAAGAGTACGAGGTATGTCGTGCGGTTTAGGTTGTTTGAGGGACGAACGAGACGATGAGAGAACAGCGCCTACGACCACTTTCGTACTCGAAATCACACGTCATCTTGATCGCGTTTGCGATCGATACGCCGGACTCGCTCGAGAACGTATCCGTCAAGGTGGGCGTGGCTCTCTTATGTTTTCTTATTCTCGTCGTTTCTCACCGTCACCCACGCCCGCTCACACGCTCAAACCCTCGCCCTGCTAGTGGATCGAAGAAGTCCGGAATATATGTGGTCCGACGATCCCCATTCTTCTCGTGGGGTGCAAAGTCGACCTCCGACCCCCGCCGAACGCACCCGACATCGACAATTACGTCTCTCGGGCACAAGCGGAGCGCGTCGCCGTCGAGATCGGTGCGCGTGCGTACAAGGAGTGTTCGGCGCTCAAGATTGAGGGGGTTGACGACGTCTTCGAGGCGGCGACGCGGGCGAGCATGTTGATGCGCGAGGGTGTGCCGTCGGGTACTGCGGGCGGGTATCGGTATCGGGAGCGCGGGGGCGGGAGCGGGG
>JBBPPG010000267.1:0-31816 GCA_038091855.1 Leccinellum luteum | reverse complement strand
AAACGCAGGGAAGAGGCAAAACCTGGACGATCGTTTCTGATGAGGTCCAAACTCAAAGACGGGACGGGACTTACACAAGATCTACCACGACGATGGTCGCGATCGAGTCACGGACGCCCAATGCGAAAAACGCAGGGCCCGAGGTTCCTGTGCCGAATCTGTCGGTAAAAGTCTGAGAATCAGCTTACCGGTTCTCCCTTGAGCCCGATAGGCGTTCACTGAGGATACATACGCGAGGACGTTCATGTTGGCCGAAAACCAGACGAAGAACATCTGATACCACCTGGTGTCGACTCGTTCGGCGACCGGGACGGGTGCAACGCTGTAGGTTTCCGAGGTCGTTAGTTCGAGTTGGGGCAAGGACGGACAGACGTACCCGTGGGTTTCTACGCCATAGTGGGCCAAGAGGGCGCTGATGCGATGCAAGAATCGGAGGGGCGCATACTTGGTGTCGGTATTCGCCTCACGATCGCCGAGACCTTTTTCAGTGTCCGAGACGTTGAGCAAACTCGATTTAACAGGGACGTCGTGGGCTTGGTCGACGGGGGATGCAGACATTGTGGGACGCTGGATTGAAACACTTGGGGGAAGATAAATCGGTTGCCCCGGGAGAAATAGAAAAAGGCCATGTGGACGATAGTCGGATCAATCGATCACCGCCAGGCATCCGGCTTCGGTGTCGCGCACCAGCTTATGCCACAATGGAACCAGTGAGAACGCATCCACAGTATCTCTTTTCGTATAAGTGAGATTATCGATTCAACGAGTTCCAAGTTCAAGTTATGGTCTTACAGCAAGCCACGTCACATCTTATGTTCGGTTAATTAGTCAAGTGGTCCTAGAAAATCTTCTCAAAGTTTTCTCCCATAATCGCCTCGTCATGCCTTTCCGAGGTGTATCTCGGGAGGTGCGTATTCGGATTGGAGCAAATCCCGCTCGAACCCTCAACCAGGCTGGCATAATCAAAGAACGAAAGCGATACGAAGAAAGATATCAGCAAATGATCGCTGGTAAGGATGTGTTTCTATATCCTGTAATTTATTTATTTTAAATCCTCGATACCAGGCCTAGATAGAGAAACACTGCAGTTGCTGTGCGACATGAGAGGTGAAGCACTTCCGGAACACGAAGTCTCTGACTCGGACAATCTCGCGTCATTGCCAGAGGCTACCATTCAAAACAACGCGTCGACCACTGGCCCAGGCACGTCGATCCCTAGTAATGGCATAGGAAAAACGCAAGTTCTTTCTGTTTGTTGATTTGCAACTTATGACTTCGCGTAACGTACAGCTGGCGCCAGTACAAGGATGGGCGAACGTGGCGCCTTCGCCAGACTCGTCTTCAGGCTAACTGGGAACACCTCATGGATGGAATGGCCGATGTTTATGTTCGCTGGAAGAACCCTCCCCCATCAAATGAAGATGGTGACCCTTCGTCTGAGGCCACCACATCAGAATATGACTTCACAATCGACATTGTCGACATTTACACGCTTCAAACAGAGGCAAACATATCCCGTTCACCTGATTGTGCCAGTCCCGCATATGCCCTCGTGGCGCATGGCCTCATCCCGTGCACTCCTTCTTCCCCCTCGCTTGCCATCTCTATTTCTACTCTGGAGAACTTGCGCTGCATACGTTTGCAGGAGCCTTCTTTTAGCATCGAGGCATTCGCGAAAGTCACATGTGACATATACAACGTCAGCCTTCTCTTTTTACAATGTCGAATTGTTGAAATTTGAATACCTTCCAGCGTCCTTATAGCAGCGGGCACCGCCGACAATTAGCCAACGCTTTCGACATTTACCTCAGAATCCATTGTCTAAGTCTTGGCAAGGTGCAGGCCCATGGAGGTTGATGAGCTGTAAGGATGAGAGAACCTGGTTCCTTTTCTTTTTTGTTGCGTTTCAGTTGACACTCGGTAACGACTTGGACCAGTTCCCACCTGCCACGTCTCCGACGCTCATATCATTATGACTTATAAAGGACTTGTTAATTCTGGAATATTGGGTTTGAGGATTGTTTTCTTGCAGTAACGAGTGTGGCATGGCACTTGCATCATAAAAACTTTACCTCGCTAACCTTTTTTTTTTTAATAATCAATTAATGTCCCATTGCGGAGTATCTGTACTCTATGGGACTAAGCTGGGGCCTCTGCCCCCTGCAACTCCACTTGCGCGAATGCCCCGAGGTGGGCATGACCCACTCGGTTCGCCGTTCCCGCCGGCCGTTTTAGACGCCACAAGTCTCCGCCGCAGTTTTCGAAGGAGGAAAGTTGGTGCGGTGCGGCTAACCTTGCCATGATTACCTTGCATTGATATTGTACATATTCATAATGTAGAAACGATGCGAACCGTTTCGACTATGGCCCCAGTACATGGACTGTTCGGGAGTTGGGAATTAGCACCAAGTTACGTCGTTTGTGATTGAGGTGAACAGCCGATCCAGTCCGAGACCAGATCTGTTGTGCCAAGCAAGAGGAGAGAAACAACAATGCCCAATTGCATTAGACAGAATAACATGCTAAATGTTGCAACAAACGCCTTATCGTGATATGTAAAATCAGCTCCACGACTATATTCAAGTCCACCTGAGTACCAGATCGATCAAACCCATATATGCAAAAAAACAATATATCACCTGGCCGTTATAGTGCCGACAATCTGCTCGTCCCCGTCCGCCGTTAGGCTGTACGTCTCAGCCGCCACAAACGATACCGTACTTTGGCCTCGGTCATCATCTTTCCCATGGAACGGTAGCCATAAAACGCTGGCCACAAGACGCGCTCCACGTAATGATTACCACCACGGTGGAACGAGCTATGTTCTTGGAGAGCGATGACAAACCAAGCGGTGATCACCGTCAGGATGACGGTGCTCTCGATATATCTGAACAAGGTCTCGTTCGTGCCGGGGTTTATCTCCATAACGTTCATTCCGAACACACTCTATCGACGTTACCATGAGCCCCGCACAGGAAAGACGAGCGGCGGGGGGAGAACTCACGGCGAGAAAACTGGCAGGTAGAAATACTACGGTCAGGTACGAGATCTAGAGAACCAGTGATGAGCATCACAGAAAGTACCATGAACGTTTATACTTACTTGTTTCATGGCAGCGGAATCCTTTAGAGTCGCCTTGGTCAGCTGCTGCATGCTGTAGCTGTCTTCGATATTGACGGTCGCGAACGCCTAGTCACGTTCCATTAGGAAAAACTCCACGGTTAATTAAAGAAACATCGCGAGAGACGCACCAGCCTCATCGCGTTGTCTAACCGGTCCGATTGTATGTTCCGCTGCTTCTCCAGCCTCTCGATCTCGGACAACAGGTTTTGTGTCTCAAGTTCCATCACCTCCTTGGAAGCCTTTCGTTCAGCATCAGTGATCGACTCTACGTCCATGGCCGGGTTGTGCGTTTTGCACACGAATTTGACCGACTGGGAAAAGTCACGCAGAAGCTGTTGATAATACAACAAGTGAGCTTGCAGCTTGTGCAACTCTCGCGTGAGTGCAGTATGTTCAGTAGCGTTTTCAGCTCGAGTGATTTCCTGCACGAAAGACCTTGAGCACATACAAATAAACCTCGAAGGATTCGTGTCTTACAAGTCGTTTGGTCAGGTGCGCATATAGTTCCTCGAGCGCCTCGTCCCAAGCATACAGTGGATACCAAAGGATAGAAAGAAATACAAACGTTGGATCCTTCGTCTTGTGGTAGATCTTTGACCAATATACACTATCGCCTGTTCTCTGCACGAGGGATTGTAGGCGTTTGGCTGTCGTGTTTTGAAATTGCGAATGATGATGGTATGATATGATGACATTTGTTTCCGTATCGCGGACCATGTGTATAGCGAGCAAATCTTGTAACAATATCTTCCGTTCTGAGAGATCGTGAGGATGGGCTACGGGATACCCTCTGTCACAGTTACATACCGGAGAGGACAAGCGGGGCTTGGGTATCGATGGTCTGATTTTTATCTGAAACCCAAAATCAACAACCGTGGGGCCAAAATCGAATGCGACAGATACCCGTGATAGGAGCTTTTCCAGGTAGCTGTTGTATTTCATTTGGCAAAGGGGTGGTCCTCAATCGTTCATTACTGACTGCTCGTACAAACGGCAGGACGACGGTGATGTCTAGACAGTGTGAGCCGGATACAGACATGACGTTCAACGGGACAGATCACGCACGATCTCCTTTACCATCATGTGGGTTTTCCTGGTATCGCGAGGGAATCCAGTTTGCAGAGGAGGCGAAGAAAAAGGGCTCGATGTCATATCTGGGAGCCATGAGAGTAGAACAAACCCTAGTCGCATAAAACGCACCTTGCGCCCAATATCCGCAACACGTCCTCGGTGATGGTCTCGATGAAAAGAGCTTGGATGCGGAGGTCCGGATCGAACTGTCAAATGCCTTAGAACCACCATTGGAGAAAGCGGTGCGAAAACGAAGCGCTCACTGGTTTGTGCAATTCGTCCCAATAGTCCCTCAGCACAGCAGGCTCCGAGACTATCTTGCGCGTTTGCTCCGCCTCCTCGAGCTTGCGAAAATCCCCACTCCTACACACTTCCACTTTATGTATCTGACACTCGTAGTTGCCTTTACAGATCGTCAGCATGCGGCATCGGTCCACTTGCTTCGCGGTCCAGTTTCCAAAGTGACTTGTGGGGTATCGAGTCCAACGTACGTCCTTCTCGGGCGTAAGTGGCCTGACCTCGGCTTCGTCTTGATCGAATTCCATCCATGGCCATGGTGCCGATGGCGCTGCATGTCGGTATCTAATATAACCGATGTTCGTTATCCTCCACAGCAAGCCACACAGGAAGGAAAAAAAAAAGCGCTTAAAAACACGCACTTTGGCGGCGGCACCTTGTACTCGTTATTGAGGTCTGACACGTCCAGTTGACTAAAGTCGCTCCTTGAGTCGTTACGAGGAAGCATCACTCGGAAGCCGGTTGGAGTCGCCATCGTCGGAATCAAGGGAATCAAAGCAAGGGACGGAGGAACGAAAAGGGCGGTGAGAATGGGGTGCTTGACATGCGTTGCCAAATTTCGGCGTTACCGAGCAGCGCCTAGTACTAGACGCTCGTCCGGCTAAGAAAAATCACCGACCTGATGGATCTAGAAGCGGGAATGTGACAATTCGAGTGTGCCCCTTACACGCGTGCGACCCCGCTGGACTGCCCAAGCGGGCCGAGCGACCTGAACGAATTGGCAAGTACTCACGGCGTTAGAAGGGCACATCCCTTACCAGCAACCATCACGATGCTCACTGGCATGGGGTTAACGCGCATCGTTTCGAAAGTGAACCGGAGAAGCCTCATACTCTCTAAACACATGATTCGAGGCCCAGCGTCGGTTCATTGAAGTCCCCGCGTCAACTTTCTCAGGATCGAACGTCGAAACAACTTGCATTGCCAGCTTCACAAGGATCACATGAATACATTTGCGGCGTGCGCCTCAGGAACAGTGGCGTGCCGCATTACAATGGAACCTCATCGAAGCAAATGAAAATACATCCGAGCACCCACTCATTGCCAACGCCAAGCATGAACTCTCTGCACACCTCACATGCATACGAACGTGAATAGAAGAAATTAATCTACACCTAAGCGCCCGACCGCTTCTGTCCGATAGAACGCGACGAGCCCTCTCCTTTGGATTTCGACTTGCCGCTCGTAGCCTTGGAACCACCCCTTTCCTTTGGCTGCCTGAAACACATAAATTCAATGCTCGTCGCCCGTCGACTCTCAGCCAGTATCTTCTTGACATCGTCAAGGTGTCCCTGCAGGTTCTCGTCCCCGGGGCGTCGGGAATACGCCGTCGATATCTTGTTGTACAGCTCAGAAAGCGTCTTGGTCGCCGCTGGCGAAACGTATCGGGCAAGCGTTTGATGTATGAATTCAATCTCGAGCGTCGCCTGGGAACGATATTATGAGATTTCCCAGAATGAGCTGCGGTGATGGGACCTAAGACTTACTTGCAACATGCCACCCATACCAAAACGTTTGACTTGCTGGAATGAACGCAAAGCCTCGTCGGCAGCGTCCTCAACGAGCGCGTGTAAAACACGATCAAGTAGCCCCTCTGCAACGCGGCTGACTTGTGCGTGTATCTCCACGAGCGTCATTGATACTCGGTACATATAGGGCCGAATCCCTATTTGAGATTCAAAATCTTGGCATCAACGGGCATCAAGGCGTCGTGCTCACCAGTTGGCTGAGGGGTCTCGTACCAGTCCATGTCACGGTCCAGGATGCCTTCCCGTATTATATTGGTCACCATGCCAGATTTGGGCTTCACATATGAATCCAATAACCTCTTGTCCAACGTTTGTACCGCCTTCATAAGAGCCTAAAACAAAATTCGTCAACGTCGTTACCGGCAATACGAGAATAAAGAACGCACACTTCGGTCGTCCTCCTTTGGTACACCACACACACCTTCGAGCTGAGAGATCATGTTGGGGATCAGGGTTCCTGAAAGGTACACAAAGTTGGATAACATGAGAAGAAGTCTGGTGTCCTACTCGACCATCAGGCGATTTAGATATTGGTCGATCCCTCATACTCACTACGTCGTTCAAATCAAACGGTTTCGACAGCGATTGTTGACCCGGACGCGAAGTCTCCGTCGTTACTGACCACTCGGGAGTGGTTAGAAGAACCAAGCCAGCCAAAAACGCGTAAACCGCATCCAAAAACGCCTTGGTGATCTTTGCCATATACGCAGGTGAGATTTGGTTCTGCTGTATGGTCCGGAATGAAGAAGTTGTCGACGATAACTCGATCCCTCCGGAGAGCTTCAACACAGACGTAGTTAAATGTCTCTGGAACACCTCCAGTAAAGGCATGAGCTGTGTCACGGAAGGATCTGACGTGCATGGTATCCATGTCTCGAGGTAATGGAATAAAGTTGCATCTGTTTAGCATCATGGTCAGCAATATACATGGAGAAATTGAAAGGATTTGACAACCTCGCAACCAAACATTGACGAGAATATCACCGAACTTCCATCGGGCGCTATCTGTTAGATTCCTCAGACTTGAGCCAGCCTCAGGAACGATGTCCATCCCCTCGACCTCGCCGGCACAATCTTGGATCTCCATGAGGATCTTGATCAAGAAATGAGCAGTAGTCAAGGAGTTCGAGTGTTTCGGAAGCAGTTTCGGTAGAGAATTGTTGCTATTCCTTTGCGTCACTGCTGCGTCAGAAAGACTAAAGAACTCGGACACCAGTGAAACATAGAGCTTCACGATACCGAGCGCCATTTGGCAACATTGTTGAGCGCTTCGACGAGAGCCAGACGGCTGGAATAGTCAACGTTAATAGACTATTCTATTCCAGAAAGCGAGTGTCAACACACCCTCTTGAACTTTCCCTCTATAAAGCTTCTAGCAACCTTCCAGAAATTGGGCAGCGAAGAAAGCAGGGTCTCAGACATGTTCTTGATCATTTTGAAGATGACATCCCAAACTTCATGACCACCACCCTGAGCTGCAAATTTGTTGGACACCAACCCAACTAAGAACTATGCCAGGACCTACCAATCGTATTTTCAGGTTGCTTGGTCTCGAGGGAAGCAATGCATGTTTGTAACTGGGATGTCAGTGAGGCATTGAGACCAGTAGGATGACCGATTTCAGTTGGAGCATTGCTCAGTGCATCTAAAGAAAGAAAGGTCAACAACACCTCTCATCCACGAAGCATACACACACTATTGATAGCCTCGACACCAGATCGGTACGAAGAGTTGATCTGTTTCATGACGTGAGTATGTTGACTGTCAAAATAGGTCCATATCGGGTCCTCCGAAGTGTTCAGCTCCAATAAAATCCTTCCGAGCAATGAAAAAACGCGCATTTGTCAACAGTAAGCCACATACTCTATCGTTTTTTCTTGTTCCTCGACGCTCCGACTGGGCTCCTGCAGTTTGGACAGGAGTAGAGATTTCATCTCCGCCATGACCTTTTCGACATTCGACCAGACTTTGTCCAGTATCCGCTTTTGTTCGGACATGAAGCCATCCGACCGACCGTTGACGCCAGACTCGGCAGGCGCCATTTGCCCTTGGCGAGATTCCCGTAGAAACTTGCCCTTGTTGTACGTTCGCAAAGCAGCCTCATACTTGCCCTGCACGTGTGAAGAAAATCAGTCAGAACAATTACACACGACGGTAACCACTAACCGCTTCGATAGATTCTGCAAGAGATCCGGATAGACTGAAAAAGAATTTCGAGCGTTCGAACACTGAGAGCGTGGAGCGCAGTCTCTGAGCCTTGGCAGAATTCTCCAAGACCGGGAGAAACACCTGGTTGGCCTTGACGGTGGAACCTGAAGAGACGTGCGCTCAGACGGAGAGTCGCATGACGGTGAACGTCCAACGCGCTGGCCTACGTTTCAGGTGATCGGTCAGTGGCTTAGACGCATAATCGCTTGCGTCGGACAAGAGACCCTCCCGCATTTCAGCATATAGAGCTTTGTGTACTGTGAGTGACGGACAGGAGCGATACGTTCGTAGAGCATACCGTCCGTAGAGGCTTTCACCGCGACGAAACGATCAAAGTTGTCCTCGACGAGCACCCGGACCTGTTCCGAACGTGCGTCTATGGACGCCTGGAGTTGGGATATGCCGGCAGCCAAGTCCTGGTACGTTGCGTTGGGGTGGACAACAGCCAAGAATGCTTTGGGGTCGAACGACTTTGAGCCCAACAGGACAGTAGCCCCTACACGTTTGTCAGACCCGGAACTTGCAGGACCATGAATAGTAGCAAGTTCCTACTCGTTTCGGCGTCCATGGCCCTAAAACTGAAAGATGGTGGTCAATGAGATATCGAAATGCAATGAATCGATCGGCGCACTCGGCTTTGGCACCCAGACCCAAGGGATCTCCGTCACCATCCCCACCGACCGAGGTGACGACGTCAGACAGTGTGTCTTCCAAGTCATAATCTACTTCTTCCCACTTCCTGGCAACTATGCATATCAATAAGCCATTTTACAACACTCGGAAGGGCTTACGTCGGGTTGATGGTGGATAATTTGTAGGCCTTGAGCAAGGATGCCTCGTCCACCCCGATACTGACCTTGCTCGCTGGCATCGCGGTATGTATGTTATGATCTTAGAGTAGTAAGACGACTACGCCAAATGAAAGGTGGCTGTGCATTAAAACTACTAGCGCGAAGCATTACTCTATGGTAAGACAATAACCAAGCAACGTCGAAAGTCCATCATCCATTGAATATCCTCCAAGATGTCCCAGTTTCCTCGTTCTTACACCGGGAGTATGGTATTGAAGATATGGTCCCAAAATTTGCCTGTATCACAAGGGTCAGAAGGAACTTGGACGCGACAGGATGGCACCCACTCGTCACGCCGAACCCAAGTTCAAAGTTCTTGTAATGGTGAGCCAAGTGGTACTTCTTCATCTCGCGCATGTAAGCCGGGAGTCTGGTGTGATGCAACCTGCAAGGAATGAGCATGGGAGCCAGGATAAAAAAGAAATCACTCACGCATAGTGCATGCAATCATACAGAACGTCTATAACAATGGTGAGGAATATAGCTCAGTAGAACGAAGAGAGCAAAATACTGACAGAATATAAACGCGCCGGAGATGATACCGTTTGCAATGGCGACAGGGAATAACGTGTATGCAAGGCGCGTAAATGGAGCTTGGAGGACACCAAACAGAATCGGCGGCATGACAAGCCTCAAACTGAAAATAATGAACAAGGGGCACCCGGGTAACGACAGTCTGACTTACCGGTCCATTGGCATATAATGGTGAATGCCATGGAGTAAGAAATGTAGAGTTAAGAAGATGGGATGGTCAGGCAAGAGATCATCTATATGAAAGAGGAAGCGATGCATTCCGTATTCAATCAACGTCCAGATAAAGTTGCCCAGAAGGAAGCAGGGCAACGTCTTCAGAAAAGCGCCCGTCGATAAGTGGGACATGACCGAGAGGGGAAACAGGGGCGCATTCCAGAAAGACGGTATTGGTATCGTGAATTGTAGCATGGAGCGCAAGAAGAGATTGACCGCAATGGGTAGCCAGAAGAGGGGCACCACATACCATGCCGTACGAGTGCACATCTAGCGAACGCAGTCAGGCAAATAGCGACTAGAGGTGTTATGGTAAACTCACCTCCAACACGGAGGGACCAAATAAGCGTGCAGACGCTTTCAGATGCCGTGGCTGATGGACTTGTTGCAGATAAAATGACTTGCTGGAAAGGGAGTGCGTTAAAACTAAAGGAGAAAATACTAGTATTCAAACGCACCTGAAATTCGCGTTCCACATTTGCCAGAGCAATGGTTCCTGCAGGTTGAGAAATTGGGTCTTTGCAAAGTCTTCCGCCGAGTTTGTGTCCTCTGGGTGGAAGTCATCCGTCGCTTCCCAATCTTTGAACAGCGTGAGACCAAGTTAAGGAGAAATGGATGCAAGACGCACTATCACTGACGGTGGTTGCTTCAGTGCCCAGACGACCGATCACGTATTCCTCCAGCATGTCGTACGCAGAATCCGAGTGGTCATGCGAGTCCATGTCCTTCATGATGTTTTCCATGTCCGTTCCGGCGTTGTCGAGGATGAGGTCGTCGCCTCCGGGGTGATCAGTGACGAAAGGGGTTACATCGTAGACTTTTCCCTTGTATGAAACCCAACAACTCTGAGCCGACCTGTGTGCGGCGAGGTCGTCGACGGTGAAGATACGAATGCGCTTGGACATGGTCGACGACGTTGACAACGACGAAATTAATTTGATATTTAAGCTCGTCGGACCACTTTTACTTATTTAGAAAATAATTCACACGCCCAATCCCGTCCTCGGCAAAGTTGCCGCTCCATCGTCGCAATATGTGCTTCATCACCTTCCCGCTCGCTGTCTTTGGCAGCTCCTCCGCGTCCATGCCTTCCCCGACGAACCACACCCATGCAGGCGCATTCTACAGCACATACACATGAGCATAACCGACCCAGTATTCCAACGATACTCACCTGCGGGTTCATACCGTCCCGTACCACTTGGCAAACGTCTTCCTTGGACATGCTCGCAGCGCCCGGCTCGGGTACTATCCATGCTCCGACAACTTCACCGTACTTTGCATCTGGAACTGCCACCGCCGCTGCTTCTCGTATAGAAGGATGTGCAGTCAGGACATTCTCTATCTGAACGGGGAACAAGTTCTGGTAGGAATCAGTAGCCAGATCAAGCATTACTTGACGAGAGCTCACCTCTCCGCCACGGATAATGATGTCCTAGTACTGCGTCAGTTATTCCGTATCGCGAACACGTCAGAAAAGTACATACCTTAATTCGACCAACAACTGCAAAAAAGTTTAGTCAGCGCCATGCATGGCATTCGAGCGGCAGACGCACTTCTCAAGTAACCTTCCTCGTCGATGATACCTTCGTCACCCGTATGCATCCACACGACGGATTCATCTTCGGAATCTGGGCGCATGACCTTTCTCGTCTGCTCATCATCTTCCCAATACCTACCAGACTCGATAAAACCGCAGAAACCTAGTAACAGACGCAACCCACCCTTGCTGCAGCAGATAGCCCGTGACACACAATTCACCAGGTGTTCCAACAGGAACGATTCTTCCTTCCCCGTCCACAATCTTTGCTCTTACGTGAGGTTGCACTTTGCCTACCGTTTCCACGCGTTTGACGATTGGATCCGCAGGTGTAGACTGGAAGGAAACCGGACTGCGGAACCACGTTAGTCCGTCTCCGACCGTTTTCTCAGTCAATCCCACCTCGTCTCCGCTATTCGCCAAGAGTTAGCCAATACGACAAGGGCTCATGTTTCGAGACGCACTCATGCCATACGCGACCGTTAGGTCCACCAAGTTCAGCTTCTCGATCAGTTGGCGCATCAGATCTATGGGTATCGGTGATCCAGCAGCGATGCCAGTCCTGTTTCATCATTTTGAATTTAGTCTTTTCCGCAAAGGCTCCGCGTTCGACCTACCGCAGTTGACTAAAGTCGAGTTTCTCTCCTGCTCGTTGCCGCCGTTGCACCTCGGCCAACACCCCAAGGAAATGGGTAGGCACACCGTGCAATGCAGTACACTGTTCCTGTTCGACGGCATCGACGATGGCTTCCGGATCGAACGTCTCAGAGGGATAAACGACGCAGGCGCCGTGCGACCACGCGGCCAAGTTTCCCAGCACAAGGCGTGTAGGACGCACGAGAGTCAGATACACGAAGGACGATGGAGCGCATAGCAGAGTACTCATCAAAACAGTGAAACAAAGGTGGAACGTTACCTATACACCGCATACCGTGTCAATGTCATGTATGAACCAGTTAGAGAGAATGCTCACAGAGAACATCATCGGGAGTGAACCGCATACAACGACCATTCCCAAGACCGTTATTCAAAATATTGAGATGCGTCAACTAATGCACGCCACCGCTCATCAACCATGAACATACAGAGCTAGAAAAGTACATACGGAAGCAGCCTTGGGCGTACCCGTCGTCCCACTGCAACAAACCAAAGTCACAAATCAACAACAAATCAAAACTCGAAGAACGTACCTCGTGAACTGCAAGTTGATCACGTCGTCCGGCCGCAGCTCGTCCGCACACTTGCGCACGCATCGCTGTTCCACCCCGTCTTCCCTCCACACGAGCATCTCCCGCCAATCGACGATGCACCGGGTATCTGCAATCTCCTTCTCGTACATGCTCCGATCCGCCATGTTGTCCACGACGACTAGGTTGCGCAACGCTGGGAGCGCTTCGCACTGAACGTCTCCTGGGGTGGAGTTCCGCAGGTCCGGAAACGCGTCGGACAGCATGTGTACATATCGCGAGCTCCGGAGACGCGGGACCGCGAAGAGGTGGGACACGCCCGCTACGTTGAGGGTGTTCACCTGCGAGTCGCACATTGGAATTCAGAAATAAGGAATCACATCGCGCAAGGCATCATGGTAATTCAAAAACACCGAAAAGGCTCCGTTGCTCAGACACAAACCATGATCAAGACCAAGAACGAAACGACTCACGAGCTCGTTGAGACGGTATGCAGGGTTAAGCGTCACCAGGATCGCGCCTACGCTCGCACACGCCCACTGCAACATCGCATAGGAGCTGCCGTCGGATCATCCACAACCGAGTCAGCATTCAAGACTCGGAGACGCGCACCTATTGTTGCCCATCACCACCGCGACGCGGTCTCCCTTTCCGACGCCCAAAGACACGAGCCCCCTCGCGAGCGCGTAGATGTGTCGGTCAAACTCGCTGAAATGCCAGGAGAGGTGCGTGCTGACACCCATATTGGCCGAAGGAGGACCACCGTGCGCTCTTGGTCGCTCCTGTCTGCATACCAAAGCAGGTCTGGACGCGTGCTTTGTGAGGATCTCTTCTCTGAAGTAAACCGAGAGGGTTCGACGTTCGAGCGGAGGATGCTTCGGTCCCTCGACCGACGAAAGGGTGAGAGAGCGACGTGGGTGAAGAGATCTGCGAGGTAGACGAGCAACGCGAGCACTGATCAGTGCTGTCCTGCAGTAGAGTCCCAGGTTCATGATCGATGCCGGACCCCTCGCTGGTGCTCGAAGCGGTTGAGGGCATTACCGTGGTTTTATTCTCATGCACAACAACGTAAGCGCATAACATGGAATCTTCCATTTGGTACAACGCGCTCTTCCAAAAAATATACATAAAATATTACATTGTACGGTGCAAGTGTAATTTAGATCTATCCAGCATTCCGTGCAGGTACTACCCCAGCGCGAGCCCACTTCCTGTGGACCAACCTCGCACCCAACCAGCAGCTTCGTACTTGCATTTGTGCAAACGAAAAGGCTGCGAAAAAGGTAACATTGAATATGCGTAACAGATGTGATTGATTCCCCATCCAGTTTCGTTGTATTATTGCTTGGATTCCGAATATGGTGGTAAAGATGCCGTAGATGACGAATGTGAAAGGGGATTGCGCGAATGTTGTTCCCATGTGGGCCGGGGGGACAAAATACTTGGCGTTACAGGACGGGAGGAGATCGGAGTGTTTGCCTGCGAGCGGTTGTGCACGAGGTGCGCGCGGACGAGGTGACCAGCGGCAAGAGCACTAAGGAGGGACAACTCTCCAGCCATGACAGACGCAGCGATAATGCGAGCGAGCCGTTGAGCATTCGCACCAGGTTCCGTTAGGTGGGGACCCTTGATCCCTAGCATTTCCAACACTGCGCTCTGGGGAGCTAGAACGGTGCCACCTCCGACAGTGCCGACTTCAATGCAAGGCATAGTGACAGTCATCAAAAGATCCTCTCCGTCGTTCGTCCTGTTCAGCAGTGAGCGTCACGCGATACATTCGAATAACAGTCACGTACGGTTCCATAAGGGTCATGCAATTTGAGCTTTCCACGTTTTGGGCAGGATCCTGACCAGTCGCGAGGAAAATCGCAGTGAGGATGTTCGCTGCGTGTGCATTGAAGCCACCGACTGAACCGGCCATGGCACTGCCGACGAGGTTCTTCTTCAAATTCAGGTTGCACAACGCCTCCACTGTCGTCTTCAAAACGGTCTTCACCACCTTTCCAGAAATAACAGCCTCGGCAACAACGCTCTTTCCACGGCCTTCGATCCAGTTGATGGCGGCAGGCTTCTTGTCCGTGCAGTAGTTGCCAGAGAGAGCGAGGGTGACCATCTCAGGGAAGTGCTGTTGCATCACTTCGAGCGCCTTCTCCGTACCCTTCGAGATCATATTCATACCCATGGCATCACCGGTCTTCGTCGCAAAGCGGACGAAAAGAGTCCGTCCAGCAATAGCAGTCTTGAGTCTCTGCAGCTTAGCGAACCGCGATGTCGACTCAAATGCCTCCCTGATGATCTCATATCCTTCGTCGGAGTCCACCCACTCTTTTGCCTCGGCGGCCATTACAATAGACGGGAAGTCGATAGCAGGACCACGAGTCATGCCATCGTAGGTGAGAACCGTCGTAACTCCTCCACCTGAGTTGAGTGCCTTGCAACCACGAGACGTGGATGCGACCAGGGTACCCTCAGCGGTAGCCATCGGAATGTGTACTTGCTCCCCGTCGATAGTCAGAGGTCCAGCAATGCCGAGTGGAATGGGTATGTATCCAACAACGTTTTCGCAACACGCCCCGAAAACACGAGAATAGTCATAGTTCGCCATCGGCACGTCAGAACTCTCCAAAGTTTTCGTAGGGGTCGCTCGAGCTGATCATGCCCAATATTAACAGATGAAGAAACAGGGATGCAGATAACTCACAAATCAAGGCCCTCCGAATCCCTACAGCACGCTCGTAATCGCCAAGAACCTTCTCCAGCGCGTAAGCAGCAATCTTGCCGTTTCGTGCAAGAAGAATGATCTCCTCATCATTCAACGTGGACAATGATACTTGTACTGGTCGCGGCCCATTTTCGAAAATATCGATGCATTCCTGCAAGGAACGCACAGGAAGATCGACGCGTGGCTCTTTGGTGACGAGCGGCGCAGTCTGGGCGCGAAGCTTCATATCCAGAAGGAGAGCAGGTACACCATTGGACTCGTTGGTGGTGGGGATAACTATGGGTGCGAGTATGGGCTTAGAATCAAGGGGAGTCGACGGCATAGTTTCGGGTGAACTGGTAGTTCCGGAATCACTAGATCTTGACCTAGGACCTACTGCAAACGCCGGTTTGCGGCGTATAGCGGTGGCCTTCACTTGAGGCGTCTCCGCCTTTCCATCCACGTCTCTATCCCTGTTGACGGGACCCACGGATCTGAAACGGACATTTTGCGGTTGTAGCCCTCTGATAGCGCCCTCCGCTATGCCTTTAAGAAGATAACCATTCAGAACCACACTGGCGGCGAGGACAAATACAATCCATTTCGAGATGACAGGGTCGCCGACAAGATTGGTCCAGCCAGACATAAAATTGTCGATAATCTCGCTGGATCTGAAGAGTGCACGGGGGCGTGCTGGGCTGGGAGGAATGGCGTTGATGTGCAGGGGAGAAGCAACTTTGACAAGCACGTCGACGGGAGATATAGTGGTGTCTAAAGAATCGAGCGCCGCGATGGTATCAAGCACACTAGCAACAGCACGAGACGTTACATCGACTTTGTCTGATTCGAGCTGATAATCACCCAGAGCCTGGACAGAATTTCTACCAGGGCGAGTGGGTGAAGCCGGAGCCAAAGTGGTGGTGAAGTTAAGAATATGCAATGTTAGGAAGGAGACAATCTGAGACAATCTTTAAGCGTGACCACGGAAATTAAGCAAGGAGGCTAAACATACCAAAAGAAGCTTGAGTCGTGCAACTGGGTTCTGGCCCTTCGCGTCCGCAGGGGGGCTGTGCGTGTCCCTCAACATGGAACCCTTGGTGCCAAGTAGAGTAGTCGAAAGCTTTTGGCCAAGACTACTGGGTTCCGCAGGCTGAAAAGATGATGGTCGGACCAGTGCGCTGATGGTGCCTTCAGCCGTAAGGTTGGTGGTACTCCGAGATCTAGTCAGCCCGCGCGCAGTTCGGATCCTGCGGACCTGGTATAAGCGTCAGTAACAGCCGACCATAATACCCAAATTGAGTGAAGAAACAAATAAAAACAAACTCACCTCGACCATAATCGTCAGGATTGCCGCGTAGAAGGTGCCAAACACGAGGCAATCGAGTACTAAAGACAGCGCTGCGAGGGCGCAAAACTCCTTGAGACCACCAACTTTACTCCTAGCGCCCAAAAGAAGGGCTGCGATCTCCAATCCGTAATCGCGAAGAATGTGATTTCCACTTGCTTGCATCGCATCAAAGACAACCTCGCCAGCTGGCTTCATCTGGCCCCTCCAGCGACCTTCCTTGACAGGGGTCGTGAGATGGGGATGATTGAAAACGGCTTTCGCGAACCGAAGTTGCTTATCGAACCCAACCGTGCAGACCAGGAAGGGGAGAGCTTCCGACAAGCTGATCGGATCCAGATGAATCTCGAAGTAATACGACAACGGAAGAGCAAGCATGAAAGAGAGAACAGACGACGAAAGGATAGCAGTAGAGAGCCAGAAGTTAGAACCTAAGGCTCTCGATGCCAAGAACAAGCGGATAAATGACGCATGCATCAAAATATAACCGGCAAGGACGAGAAGAATGTCCAGAGACTCTGCTTTCTGGAATTCGGCAAGTGCTTCAGTCGACGTGATACTTTGCCATCAAAGAAACTAACCTTTGCGAGTTCCCAGAAGCGCATAGTGAAGGCGCTGGCAGCGTAAGCGATCCACTTGCTACTCTTCATTTCACGAATGCTTTCATCAGAGTGACTCTGTATCTGATATTTGATCCCGAACGAATCCGCAGGAAGAGAAAGTTTAGCCTTCAGGGCGTTAGCAAATTCGTCCTGGGTATCTGGCAAGAACGACAGAGTGATAATCTGTTGACCCGAAGCTTGGCTTGATACATCCATGAAGCAGGCGTCTTTAGCGGTCGTATGGAAGCAGAGAGCAGAGTAAGTCTCTCCGGAGGGGGTAACGAACTCGTTAGAAATATAATTTGTCAAGTTGCCAATGGATGAAACAAGGTTAGCCCTGTTCAATGGCTTCGCCATAGCCTGACCATTTGCAATGTCAGCGTGTCAGAAAGGGTGTGGTTGGCGAATACATACCGCGTCCATAGCTTCCGGTTGGGAGAAAACAAGCTGCAGCAGCTCTAATTTTTGGGTACGCGAGCTGGGTACCCTTCCCTGATACCATTTTTCATCGACAACGACCCACTGACCATCGCGTAGCAAAGTATAGGCCGCGCTGGGAGAGGAAGGAAAAGCGGGAGTAAAGAAGGCGGAGTGCTTGATGGCAGAGAGGATGCGGAAATAGGCGAGGGTGCCAATGATGAAGAAAGCGACAATGGTCTCTATTGGGTTGTAGACTGCACGCCCAGTGAGGGGTAACAGAGGACCGCGCATTGCAGGGAGTGCCTAGAGCACAAAAAAGAGTCCAGTCCGAGTCAAGGCTGGCCAGTGAGTGAGAATATCAGTACAATCCTGAATCGGAGGGTCGGACATACCTGCGTAGAAGGGAGCGAAAAAAAAAGACTCTGCGAAGGTACGCTCTGCTTGATGGGAGAGTGCCCCGTCGACAAACAGGACCGAGCCAATATACGAGAACTCGGTCCACTTTTTATTGCACCATTTCGGCTAGTTATACACACACATGACCCTCGGACACCCTGTTGCCGTTTTTGGCGAGATCGAAATTCGAAATCGGCGACGACGCTCACAAGAGCTTAATCTAAGACTTATGTACCAGTCGAGTCTTGGTCGGCTCTTCTGATAGCCATATCTCAGCCTTTGTTCTCCCTGCGTCGACGAGTCTGAGATTTTATCATTCGAGACTCATCATTCAACCCCAGCTGCCAGTGTATCATTCTGACTCGGATTCTTGTTCTTCTCAGCTTCACCGCGTGTTCCCAATTCCCGAAGCACAGAGTCCAGAGGACCCTGTGGGGTTTCTCGGTGACACTATCTTGCCCCTTCCCTCATAGTTCCCCCTACCCCGTGCAACCCGGCATCCGGTCACTGAACGAGTCACCCTACCAGTGCCATTAGGTTTGGAAAAACATCTGCACCATCCGGTCACTCACAATGTATTGCACTGCATGGCGCGAGGCCCACGTTCTTAACGGAGGAGGACCAGTTCAGGTCGCCACATAAGTGACGACACGATACGCTGCTTCCGGTCCGGATTCGCTCAACGGGCGCGCTACTACCCATCCATGGCGATGTCTTGCGTCCCGTCGGCCACGGCTCCTCAGGTCGGCACCTAGTGCATATGATACTCTTTTTGAACCTGAATTATCGAGACGGATTCGTATGTGCCAGTACAAACTTGAAGACCGGCGCACACTGGCACTGTGCACATGTCATGGTACATGGTTATTTTCGGACTTGGCCGTTGCACGCTTTCGACAAGTATCGCTTACAATGTTACATACTCGTCATCTAACCAGATGTGGTTCTCTCTAAACCGAGTTTCATCTTTGTGACCTCGTTGATATCGGTGATGCATAAGTAGTGGGATCCCGTCTGCACCCACACAGATAACACGCGAACTGGGCCCCAGTGGCAGGCTGATGGTTACCCGAGATATGCAAATCGATCCACTTGCTACATGTGCACGTAAGTAATTCGGCCAGTCTCGATGAGTCTATCAGTATGTGCAAGCATTGCCCGTATTGACCTACAAATGACACATTACGAGGATACCGTTTTCTGCTGGTTCATTGCGTATCCAGACTCATCAGTTACGCATCTCAAGGGAACGCAGTGCGCGAGTTTCATCTTCGAACTATGCCCACTCGAGGATTACACGATCTTATCCGGGCCTGATTAAGGAGCTGGGCTGGCTGAAAAGGTATGTTGTCTTATCCTTTCCCCGGTACCGACGAGTTAATAGTACGTACATTCCGAGTTCATCTTTGCGGATAGGCTCCACGAATGACAGCATTCAAGTTGCCAGTTACCGAAAGGCGTGGTCTTAGGCGTGGTGGATGTTAAGTATGTAGCGATGCCACGCTCTCCTAAATATCGTGGTGTTCTTGGGGTCCCTTGTTGCTCGTTGCAATGGAGCAGCATAAACATGGGAATGAATCACCGTAATTGTTCGAGCATTTCGGTGGCCTTCGAGTTGATTGCAGACTTTGCACAGTGGATCTAGATCAGTACTCAGTGCCCAGCTCCGGTGATCCGATTGTATTCACCCCTGATACACGGTAAGTTTCACCTAAAATATCATGAGACCCCGGAGGATTCACTGGCAATAGCTTATCTGCGGATTCAGCAATCTGTCTCGGATACTCTAAATGGCGTTGTCTACGGTCGCGGTACCAGTCTTCGGAGCAAGGTGTCAACTCACCTGTCAGGCACTAGGTAGTTCCCCAGACAGAAATCACCCCATTACGGAGCTGAGCCGAATTCAAATCTAGGCAACTTTGATGGGAATGTGCCCACAATCAGCCTCCAGTGTACTAACAAAATGTATTGTCTCGACTTGGCCGTGGGATCCAGCCTTCGGGTGGCACACCGCAGTGTGAATTCTAAGACTTTCTGAGGCCGCTTGGGCCCACTGGTTCTCTGGTTCACCAATCCAGAAGATCACTTTATTGGCCAAAAAGAATTGTGCGCACAATTGTTAGTTGCTACGTTGTCGAGACGCATCATGATTGATGCGTGTACAGACTCGGAACCAGTACGAATATCAATGATATATTAGTTGCAGTGCGCAACTGGTGCAAGAGCCTCACTGGGTCACAGGAACCTCACTGGCAGGAACCTGAAATATCGAGTGGGAAAAGCCTCCGGGCCGCCCTGTCGGTTTTCTGTCAGTTGAGAACGGTTGCTTGAATGTCCACTCCAGCATGCGAACTATAAACATGACACTCGTCGAGAGGTATCTCAGGCTGTCGTGGATCTATCATACCATTCGCTAAATTTCTCCCTTGTCGTCTTTTTTTCTTCCTGTCTGTCGAAGCGCAGTTGACCGGCCACAGGCATCATTATGGACGCAGTATACTATCAAGCGGCACGTAGCTTCATTACTTGCGAGCATTAATTTCTCACACAGACGGGCATCGTGTAGCCACGTCAGTTTGACATTCGTTCTGTGCCTATTCCAACAATCTCAGACGATGAGGTTTTACTCAAAGGTAAGCTGCCAGCGTCAGTGGTCACATGAGACCCATTAGAGTGCTAATCGTGCACAACAGTGACATGTTGCGGTGAGTCCCTTCTGTCCAGCATGGTGGAATATCCTGAGCAGGTGGAACTCAACCAGGTATCTGCGGAACTGACAGTCATGTTCACGAAGGAGAGTTCATTGCAAAATTTCCTGTATGGTCGTTCCATATCCATGCAATCGAACTATCTCACCTTTAGTTGGCAGCTGATACCTGGTCATGAAGTCGTTGGTACCATTGCTGCTGTCGGCAAGAAAGTGAAAGGATTTGTGGAGGGTGACCGCTGTGTGGCTGATCCTGGGGTCACTGTACGTCGTGTTCCTGGTTTACTTCATAAAATTGGTGTTAATCGCAACCTTCAGTGCGAACAATGCTTCTACTGTCGCCGTGGACAATCTCTCCTTTGCGAGAACTTCAATGGCCTGGGAGTTACGATGGCTGGTGGATTCGCTGAATACGTTGTCTTGTGAGTGCTCCGCTGCACAGTAACACTGATTATGCCCACACGACTGCAACTTTGACCTAGTGCAGCCAAGAAAGTGTACAAGATACACAATCTCACGGACGAAGAAGCGACTTTGGTTGAGCCCGCTGCCTGCGCCATCCATGGCATGGATAAACTCAACCCTCCCGTCGGCATAGATGCACTTGTTATTGGAGCAGGGCCAACGGGACTGATTCTAGCGCAATTGCTCAAGTTGAACGGTGCCTCTAGAGTTGTGGTTGCTGCAAACAAAGGTATCAAGACACAGCTTGCCAAAGAACTTGGGGCCGCCGATGAGTACATCGAGTTGGATAGGGATAACCCCTCTGCGCAGTGGGAAAAAATTCGAGAGGATAACCCATATGGGTTCGATGTTGTAGTGGAAGCCACCGGCAACGAAAAGGTTGCCAATGACTCCATCAACTATGTTCGCCGTGGTGGGACCCTCATGGTTTACGGCGTTTACTCGAATGATGCCCGTGTGCACTGGCCACCGTCGAAGATATTCGGGGATGAAATCAAGGTGAGGCAACCCTTGTGAGCTCATTCACAAGCGTGACACGAAATGTTACTAGATCATTGGGTCGTTTGCACAAACACATTGTTTCCCTCGGGCAGTAACCTACCTGGACAGCGGAAAAATCAATGTCAAGGGCATGGTGAGTAGTTTGTCGTAGCACATGAAGAGTTGTCCGTTGACATGGTGCAGGTGACTGATGTGTATAGGATCGGTGAGTACCAGCAGGCACTGGACAAAATGAATAGCAGGGGGGCCCTGAAAGTTGCCGTGAAGCCATGAGGCCGCTTGCATGCGTCCATAGGTTGCCTCGAGTACTACGAACCGTGTTCCTGTAGGTTCGCGGATTTTGGACCAATGTTGGCTCAAATTCATTCGTGCGAACTTGTGTTATGTTGCGTGTGCCAATCACTGTGAATGTTCGCTGGATTGGTGATGAGTCCGACGGATCAACTTGACATGCGACGATGTCACGGTGCTTCCTAGCTGAGGTCGAGACGCCATATTCATAAAGAAAAAGGTCCGACCAACGAGCGCTCGTGTGTCAGGTCTCCAGGAACGAGGCTCGTTCTGGCTGTCATCCTCAATGTCCAACTCTAACGCGAAGATGAAAAACGATGTAGTCATCGACATAGAGCCTTTCCCTCCCAGCGACCAAGAACAGCCCGAAAATGAGCCACAAACAGACATCTCTGAGCTTCCAAGAGTCCCAGCGCCAATGTGAGCGGAGGCTGTTGGCGTCTGTAGATGATGCCCTTCTTAACAAAACGTTGTGCCGCCGCTCGCGCAGATATCGACATGCCGCCCCTTCAGCTCCATGGCCATGGATGGATTTTGACGTTGATGCCAGCGAGGTACACCCTCTTCCCCCAGGCGGGCTCCATCAAGACCCAGAATGGAGTCAGTACCCCCAAAGTCTGTTCGGAAATTGGACGCACGACCAAGTCGAGAGATGCAAGATACTGAAACCTACTCATGACGAGACCTGCAGCATACACAAGGTGGACATATTCCAAAACGGAGCCTTTGAAAGAAGAGAGGACGACCGAACCTTCGTAGTCGAACATCCAAGAACGTATTGGAATCATTTAGGGACTCGAGTGAGTACTACGCCCATTTTTTACGTTTCGGAGCGGGCTGATGAGAGTGTACTATGTAGCTGCCTCCGAACATTCGAGTACGAGCGCTATTTGTGGAGAACATGACAGTACCAGTTCTCCAAATCTTGGGCACGAAGTGAGCGAATCGATTATCGCATACATGCAGTCTGGCAACTAGCTCATTCCTCTAGATACAATGTTGAGCCTTTCTTCTTCGCATCCTCCGCAAATTGGATTCCGTCAAGGTATCAAGAGGATCCCAAAACTGACGAAGATCGTAAGTAGACCTGGTCTTCTGTCCACACGTTGTTCATATCCCCCATCCACTAGATATCACTGTCGTTATCCCATTCATCCGTACAATGAAAAATCAAAAGCCGATTACACGGACCAGACCAGTCAGAACTGCAAGCTTTCCTTTAGATAAGTCGGACCCGCCAGTAGGAGAAATACTTCCATACAAGGGTATGTCTCTATGAGGTTGTTCCTGCAGTCTGCAACTTGCATTTTTAGATGAGAAACAAGTCATTGATACACAAGCGCCGCTCCTCCTTCCCGGTGGGTGTTTTCGATGTGCTCCGGTTACTCATGTTCTAACTAAACATCAAAGGTGACAAAATCCTCGTACAGGATCTGCTCTCTATCCACATGTACCGCAAACCAAACACCAGCACAATTATTTCCTATCATCCCAGCTTAGAGTTACAAAGAACTTCTGCGAAGCGCCTCCAATGTCTCGTCCAAAGGACGGGTGACAGCGTCTACTGGTCCAAAATCTTCAACAGATCCAAGGATCCAACTTTCCTTTTCCTCGCGATTCTTTGGTATGCTTTGTACGCGTGGGATGAGGCATTCGAAGTACTGTATCGTTATGTAAACGCTCTAGTAGGCGATTTCATCTCCTGCACCTCTTCTCTTGCTGACCTCTCTCCAGGAGTCCGATGTACTTAAGGAAAACGACCTAAAACTGACAAAAGAATTGCATAAGCTGCAAGCACATCTTCTGCACTATCAACAACTCCTGCGCGACTTCCAGGTATCTGTCGAATTCGTCAGAGACACGCCCAATCCGGCGATGAGCGTTCTCGCGACTGCTAAAGAACGTCATGACTCAGCGGAACTCCTGCGCAAAGAAGCCAATAACCTCATCTCCGAAATCCACAGGTTATCTGATCAGAGACTTATGTTGTTCGACCGACTCCAGAACGTTATTCACTTGGTTCGATTGACGATATTTTCATTTGTTTTCCGAACTCCTCACCTCTCTTCGTCAGGCGTTTGCAAGTATAAATATCAAGGATAGCGGAACCATGAAGGAGTTGTCGCGGACAACGATGATTGACTCCGCTGCTATGAAGCAGGTCTGCATGATTCTATTCCGCCTTGTCTGCAATTGCTGAGTATGTCAGATTGCCTATCTTACGATGATCTTTCTCCCTGGGAC
Source organism: Leccinellum luteum (assembly GCA_038091855.1). Lineage (NCBI taxonomy): Eukaryota > Fungi > Basidiomycota > Agaricomycetes > Boletales > Boletaceae > Leccinellum > Leccinellum luteum. Next base: position 7,591 of record JBBPPG010000267.1, on the reverse strand, counting down.
TTTTCTTGCGGTGGGTTGCCGACATAGTCAACGTCTCCACATGACTGATCAATCAACAGAATGTGTTTAGTATGAACATCATCGAAATGAGTCCCCATACCACGGGACGACTCGCGCGCTATATCGACGTCACCATCGGTCTCACTCTCTTCACGTCGTGGCTAGTGGTAGCACTGTATAAAGAAAGCAATTTCCACCCATCAAACGCTGGCATTGTTCAACGAGCCTTTTGGCCCGTGCTCTATGTGTACGGGCTGATATCCCCTGTATTTAAAAAAAGGGAACCCCAAATTGACGAGGGTCAGTTTCCTCTGGAAGTTCGCGTGAGTGTGCCCTCGATATATGTTGAGATGCAAAGAGACTTACAGATCATGTTTGGATCTAGCCGAATATTGCACCTTGATCTTTTTATGGACTATTGCGGCGATGCCTTTGTGCTTCCCGATTGTACAATGTAGTATTATGGTTTCGTTAGGGATTGTTGATCATGTCTTCCAGAATCTACTGTATTCATAGGTATTTGCCTAAACACGACCACAAATTTAACCGTTTTTCTCAAGCTCGTGGGCCGTGCTGCCAGTGCAGATGTGAATTGGTAGTAGTCGACGTTACCACGCTTGGTGGGATAGCTAGCGCTCGAGTTCAAAACGTAGATCACCGTTTTTCCCACGTAACCTTCTTCGTAGAAGGTTCTTTCGAAGGTACGTGCCACAAGTTTCTGATGGAAACAGCCAGATGAGTTAGTGTCAGTCTGTTGCGGCAGACATCGCCGCATTCGCCAGGTGGGTTGCCGAAAGCATGTCTGAAAAGCGCCCGCGCATTCTTTCGTCTGAACCATTATAGCCCGGAATCGATGAGCATGGCGACTGCCAACGACCAACCCAAACCCGCCACTAGCGGTGAACAATATCGTCGGCAATTTTGGAGGCACATTTATGACTTTCCCAGGATCCCAATCCCAATGTGAGTGCCTACCCTACGACAACGTTGGCCTGTGGTACTCAGTACGTTTTTCTTTATCTTTTTCGAGCAGATACCGCCATGCAATGCCGTCGGCACCATGGCCATGGATGAACTTTGATATCGATAACAGCGGAACTCATCCCGCTCCACTAAGACTACCAGACCATTTCATATGGAGCGGATATCCGCAAAATCTTTTTAAAAACTGGACGCGCAACCAGGTGGACAGGAGCCAGATGCTAATTAAGTGCAGTGATAGAGAGCTGTCCACCGTGTACAAGATCAGTTTACTAGACGATGGAAATTTCGACAACCAAGTAGAAGTGCGCAAGGTTCGTAGAGGCGATGCTGTGGACCTGCAGGCGTACTGGGACCACCTGGCGACACCTGTAAGTAGCATGCATGCTGGGCGTTTAAATGTTGATTCAGAGGCATCCATGACAGCCGCCTTTGGATATTCGAGTACAAGCACTTTTTGTGGATGAAATGACTCTACCCATCCTCCAAATTCTGGGAACAAGGTTTGTAACTAAATATATACACGGCCTGACTTGTCTCATTCCGGACAGATATCATGTCGAACCTTTCTTCTTTGCATCATCCGTGAATTGGATCCCATCCAGGTACCAGGAAGACTACAAAGCGCTGGAGGACCGTGAGTGGTATGCAACCTAATGTTCACCTTTTGCTCACATTTCTGCAGATATTACGGTCGTCCTTCCCTTCTTACGTATTCTGAAAAAACACCGACCGGTTTCGAGGACCAAACCCCTCAATATGACGACCCTTTCAAACGTGGAGGTACCATCGCCGTATACGGGTATGTTTGTGCCATCGTCTCTGTTTTTGAGTAACTTACAACGTCCACAGAGGATGGACAAATGATTGATACCCAAGCACCGCTTCCTCTCCCAGGCAAGTGTCTCTTCTCTCCAAGGTCAAATAGATATCAACGACCATGTATATAAAGGGAACAGAGTCTTGATTCAGGATCTACTATCGCTCCATATGCTACGCAACACGGCGACCAATACAATTATTTCCTATCACCCCACCTCCTCGTTTCGGGGAACGTCTGCGGAGCGACTGCAATCTCTTATACAGAGGGTTGGGGATAGTGTTTACTGGTCAAACATCTTCAAGAAATCCAAAGATCCGACGTTCTTGTTTCTTGCGATACTCTGGTACCCACTCTACGAGTGGGACGAGGCCTTCCAAGTTCTCTTTGATTATATCAACGTTCTTGTGTGTTGCATCATCTGCCAACCGTCGTTTTGTATATGACCATCTTTTTCAGGAACATGATGTCCTCCAGTCTAATAGCATTGAACTCGTGCGAGAGTTACACAAACTGCAAGCAAACCTCATGTACTACCAGCAGCTCCTCCGAGATTTCGATCGGTCGGTCCAGTTTGTAAGAGACACACCTAACCCGGCGATGAGATCCTCCTCTATTTCTGAACAAGAACGTGAAGAGTCTGCAATAATGTTACAAATAGAGGCGAACAATCTCATATCCGAGATCTTGAGATTAACTCTGCATGGGGAGATGATGTCTGCCAGACTAGACAATGTTATTCGCTTGGTTAGAATATATATCTGCTTCCACTTTCCGCTTGTGCGCCGTTGACACCTTGCTAGACATTCGCCACTCAAAACATAAAGAGCAGCAAGGACACGCGAGATCTGGCGGAACTAGCAATACGAGATTCTACCACTATGAAGCAGGTTTGCAGACTTTTTTTTCCCGTCTAGTCGCCAGCTTAACTATGTGATTCAGATAGCCTACCTTTCAGCGGTCTTCCTTCCAGCAATATATCTGGCTGTAGGTCGACAATACGACCCTCCTTTCCGAACTCACCTCTTCGACAGAATGTGTTCAGTATGAACGTCCGTGAAATCAACCCCATGCATGCCACCCCTTATATCACCCCTCCCACTACGCTCGCCAATTATATCGAGACTACTATTGGACTCTCCGCGCTTACCTCGTGGGTGGCAGTTGCCCTTCAAACGGAGAGCTCTGCTTTCCCGACGAACAGCGATGTCTTGCACCGGGCCTTGTGGCCACTTTTCCTCGTGTACGGCATTATTTCTACCCAAACCAAAAAGTGGTTTGAGCGGCGCGCTCCGAGTCCGCTGGATATTCTTCAATAAGCTTCTGACGAAGAACACTCGTAAGCATTTCGTCGAAACGGAGGGGCTACGTGTACGGTTAGGCTTTCGGGGTTACTCTATATTTATTTTTTAGGACTTCTTTCGCGGAAATTGTTGCGCATTCATACAATATGACGACTTGAACGTGAACCATTGACTTGCTTCGCCTCAAAGGAGATCTATTTGTTTCATTATTATCACATATTTCCTAGTGCTCGAGTCTGACTACAGGCCATCGTACCTCATGAGTTACGGCTCGGTCCAGCACGACCCTGAAGACTCGGAGATTACATGTTGTGAGATAAATGTAAGTACATATGCAAGTTGACACCTCTACCTTGGCCCTTCTTGTTTGGAACCTCGTCACGGAGGTGTTGTACTGGCACTCCAGACACACGGTATCACACCTGCTAGTAGGCTGCAAGTGATAGTATCCAGTATGGCTTTTTCACATGCTAACGGTCCACCACGCAGTCAACTCACAAGGTTGTAACAGAATCTCTGGCGAGTATCGCCGTAACATGTCGTAAGTATTTCTGAACATGCACCATTTTGGGACCACGAGGCAGTGGGAATCGACAAATCCATCATCCACGAATTCGGTTTGTCTGACGGATTGACTCAAGGTGCAGAGTCGAGTCTGCATAACGTGTATACACCACCCCATTTTGAGTCGCCTTCTCCTCTCTATCACTGCATTCAGACTTGTCGCTGGGGAACATGCCAAGCCTACTGCTCGGCTTCTTCATCGTTGTTTTTCTCGTCCTTCTGTATGGTTATCTCAATGACAAGAAACTAGGACAACTCCCACCCGAGGTGGCAGTCGTTTTCTCACCGACGCGCTTCACGCCTCGAAGAGTGCTTTCGGCCGCGGAGACTCTATCAAGGGAGCCAGTCGTCATAAAACGCTTCCTTCCACCAAAGACCGGTCGGCGTTATATTGTCGTCGGTGGCGTACGTTCTCATTACCATTTATTTACGTGGTCGGGCTGAATCTCTTTTCAGGCGGGCTTTCTAGGAGGTTGGATCGTCCTTCAACTGCTTGAACGTGGGGAGGAGCCGAAGAAGATTAGAGTTCTGGACATTCGCCCGCCCACTCGTTCCGACTTGCGAACTGGAGACGCTGAACAGGTTGCCTTTCTGCAAGTCGATGTTTCCGATGCAGATGCCGTATCTGCGGCGTTTAGAACGCCTTGGCCAGACGCAGAAGAGGAAGAACTCGAGGTCACGGTGTTTCACACGGCTGCCAATATCCGCTTTTACGAACGTCATATTGGGTTACTCCCTCACTCGAGCAACGTGAACTACGACGGCACTGTGAACGTGATCAATGCCTCCAAAGGAATTGGAGCGAATACCCTCGTCTACACCTCGTCTGCGTCCGTTTCCGTGCGCCGTTCTCGCTTCTGGTTGTGGCCTTGGGAAAGGAAACCGCCTTTCTTTGTCCAAGTTTACAATGATGAGGATAGCCATCTGCCACGACAACACAATCACTTTTTCTCCAACTACGCGGCGTCCAAGCTGTTATCGGAGAAGGTGGTTCGCGCTGCAGACAAGTCCCCTACTCAAAAATCACATATATTGAGGACTGGTTGTATCCGTCCGGGAAATGGCATCTTCGGTCCTGGAGGTGACCTTATCTGTTATGCTTATCTCGTACGAAAGTTCAACCCGACGTGGGTAACCAACATTCTACAGTCATTCATATACGTGGAGAATTGTGCTCTCGCGCACTTATGCTACGAGCAGCGTCTCATCGAATTACAAAGAGGATCCTCCAACCCTGACATCGGAGGTCAAGCATTCACGGTCACAGACGCAGGACCTCCGGTTACCTACGGTGACGTCTACACGGCCGTCCACACGCTAGACAAAGAGACCAAGTTCCCAGTCTTGTCGACCACCATGATGCTTGGTCTCTCACAGGTCATCGAAGTCGTCTACGTGTCCAAATTGCTACTTTCGAGCTCAGAATCGTCAATCGGACGCGCTATTGCGACAGTGATACCCACTATATCAGGCGATCTTATCAACCTGCAGCCCTCCTTGTTCGCGCTCGCGTCCGTTCACATCATATTCGACGACTCAAGAGCCCGCCTTCATCCAAGTAAAGGCGGCCTCGGTTACTACGGACCATACACCACCCTCGAAGGGATATGTAAAACTGCGGACGTGTACTTCAAGTCTGATAGGAAGGGAGAGGAGCGATCCTTGTCAGGTGGCGTAGGTTTTGGCTTCGCTTCCAGGAAGAAGTCGAAGGGTACACATGCCAAGCTAGGACAGGTATTGGCGAATGGTGGTGTGCAGACGTGGTGATAAGCCTTGAGGCTATTTTTACTCTGTATGCCACCTTTTTCGATAAGAAGTTACGTGTTTACCTTGAAGTCGATCATACCACCGGTTTAATATTGGGATGATCTGGAAAGCAAGAGATAGTGGGATGAGATGAACACAGATGTGTCTTTAACTCACTTATTCGAAGATATATAATACTATGGGCATTTTTTATATAGAGCGTTAACCCCTATCTCTTCCGATTGAAATCAGGAGTTCAGATACTTTTTTTTTTGCAAGAGGGTCAATGGAATGGCATAGAATACTCATGATCACAGGAAACATTAAGTTTGTCTCTCCGGAGTCCAGATATAACCCTATTTCGATAGCAAAGCTGGTGAGCATGCTTTGAAGCTGATCCTCTCATCAGTTTATATCAGGACATTGTAGTAATAGATACGAGACCGATGATCGGATAGGATGAAGGCAGAGCTGAGTGTTTACTCAGACGTCCCATGACGTGCGGTGTGCATGTTTCGTATGCTCGAGAGGTGCTATAGTCCAGCTGTCGTCTTCTCGTCGCAAAAATCCATTCACCATACATCATGCTGACTATTGTCGGTCCCGAGCCTGGATGCATGTGCACATCTCGTCGGCGTGTAGCACCTGCGAAGAAGTGAGAACCTCAGGCTACTGTGATGATACTCGTTCGCTTCGAAATACTCACAGCACCCTTCTCTCCATTTCTTGTGACTCACCTGCCCGGAGATCGAAGGGGATGCTACACCGCGGACATGAAGGTGGCCCTCCACATGGTGTGCAGGGTAAGTAAATTCCGCCGTGACGTGGCGACTCGGCGAGCTCGGGACATAAGCCAAGGAAGCGTTAGCGGCACCAGTAAAGTCCCTAGAAATCAAGTGTTCCACCCGCATGGGGCATCTTGGGGGCGCTCCATGCTGTGAATGACCTTGACAAAAACAGATGTCTTGTAAGCTTTGCAATGCTAGGTCTGGTGTCACATGGCGGTTTCGCTGATGGCAGCTTTAGCAGCGAAAAGTCCGGAATAACCGACCCTCTTGGGAAGTCCGTCTTTGTTACCCTTTCAGGGGCAGGGGCAACTTGAGACAATTGCAGTACCACAGCAAGCCCGGCCCAACGATTGAAGACCGTATGACCATGGGAGCGAGTGATCCCGTCTAGTCGGATTCTGACGTGAAGGGGATGCAGGCGCGATGCTTTCAATCCGGCTAAAAACCGTCTTGACTTGGAGTCCCGGGTCGTACGATCCGAATGATTCCACGTCTCCAAGCACCCAAGGCTTGTCACACGTGAGATTCATAAAAATTGAAGGTTGCCCATAGAGAAAAAAGCTTGAAATGACAGTGGTAGGTTTGGACAAATCCACTTCGTTGCCAGTGATCGCGCCCCTTCGAGGAAACAAAAAAAAGATGACAAGAGGGAGATTCGAACTCCCGCCTCCATACGGAGATGAGAAACCCGCCTTAGCAGGTAAGCTTTACAGCTTGAGTCACACGCCTTGGACCGCTCGGCCATCTTGCCATGATCAACTTGGCAATTGGAAGTTAAAAGTGTGACATAAACTGATCAATGACGCGAGCGATCTGGCTCGGACAGCCTCATATGTGTCCGTGTTTGGCATCACGACTCAATATCAGTGATGATGGCGGCCATAGGCTACCGCGAAAACTTGAACATGTCACCTGGTAATTTCCCTCGCAGGTCTCGAAAATGCAGAATTGAGTATGTTTTTATCTGAATTTTGGTTACCCTGGCTCGCAGGGCATGCCAATCTTCCTGCCGCATCAGCGCTCACCTAGGCCCGGTGCAAGTTGCAACGCCGTTATCCGCAAAGTTCCGGGTGATGCAGTGAATGCAGTGATGGCATGACAGGCCGATCATGAATCATGAAGATAAGACGGGCATTAATCCGATAGTTTCAAGTGTACAGTGACATTTAAGAGGCTGGTCCCAGAAACGGAGACGCACCCAGTGGAGTACCATTGCATCATGCCATGGAAGTGTCCACTCCAAACACGCAACGTGACATGCGGAACTCCTATGCTGCAAGTTCGTTAGTCCGGTGCGTCATTTCGGTTTGGGAAGTATCAATGTAGAAGATCCTCCTTGCTCGCTGAAATGAGTGGGATCAGTTGTAAGCTTGACATGGATGCAGACT
>JBBPPG010000266.1:0-31847 GCA_038091855.1 Leccinellum luteum | reverse complement strand
TAGGCGAAGGGTAGTTCGAGGGTCGAAAGATCGGGGTGAGAAGACGAATGGTGATGTTCGCAACGGGCATTTGCACACGATGTCTCACCGGTTCCGTCGAGAACCTCTGATTCGGTGCGCCAGCGATGGGCAAACTGACGGGACGGAGGTTGATACTCGAGCAGTCAGCCAATGAAACTTCTGCGTATGTTTCCGATCTTGAAGTGCTTGAGATTGCATATGGCAAACTCGCGATAGAGGCTGTCGTAGTACTTTTTGGCGAGCTGATCATTCCAAAACGCGCTGGCCTGTTGATCTGAGTCGTCACGGAGGAACCTGTGTGGCGACTCAATGAAAGGGGACGGAGATGACTCCGACTCCGTCGAACTGTTCTTCAACTTTTTGACTGAGTGTTTGCTCTCTGTTGCAATGAGGCCGTTAATCATTGATGTATCGTAACCATTGGGTGGCCGAGAGTACTTATCAGTTAGCCTATCTCAAGAGCAAACCAGATCAGCCAAGGGTGTGGGCGAGGATTCTGCCTTCTCTTGGCAGACGAAAAAGGTACAGCACGATTTTTGGCTTCAGTGATTTCCGCAGGGTTCCTCGCCGCATGCATCCTCAAGGCCTCATCGCTCAACCAGATGATCGTGCTTTCCTCCCGACTGCCTCCAGCAAGGCCACCGTCACAGAAGACACCCTCGGTCCTTCGCCCTCCGACACTGACTTTGAGGCCCAGTCCGACTACTACGGCCTCCCTACGAAACCCTTTTCAATCTACCGTACGGGAACCCCGTGGAAGAGGCCAACTGGCCCAGAGGCACAACGCGTACCGAAAAAGGCTAGGCCAATATGAATATGTAAACACCCGATTGCAGACGTATGGGACGAACTAGGCCCACGGTTCCCCGAGTACCTTGATTCCGTTAACGTCAAGTGGACGACTATCGACGTTATCCGCTTCGCCGAGGTCGAAAAGGACCCCGGTCCGGTTTTTCTTTGGATAGGAGTGAAGCCCGGGTGTCTCTCCCGCGAGGACGCTAGGGTCGCGGCCGCCGGTTGCAAGACAATACTCAAGGAGTTTCAGATCACCGACGTTGAGGTCGCCTTCCGGGAGTCTGTATTCTCCCGATCAGTCGGTCCGCAGCTCCTTGATTACGTCCCTTCTGCACACGCAACCCCCAGCGTACGCAGTCCATTCACTCCCGCAGTCGGGGTGCATATTGCTACCCGAGCTACTCCTGAGCGCGAAGGCACTGCAGGTATATACATCTATGATGGCAGCGAAAAGAAAAGGGTCTTCCTCCTTACGGCCCGGCATGTCCTTATCTCGGCGAAAAAGAATAACGAGCTGTACGCTCGCACGAAAACCAGCCAGCCTTGTTGCGACGTTCTCCACCTCGGGACAAATGCATTCAAGAAGGCCGTCGAGGCAATCATGTCCAGAATCGGGCGCCAGGCTATTTTGGTCGACCACTTCAAAAACGAACTTGAGAATTTGGGGGAGGCCGGCGAGGCCCATGATGACGACGCGCTGGATAGGGGAACGCCAGAAGCTCGAGGGCCTGTTGCAGGAGGCAGAGGCGATCGAAACCCTAAACAATTTCCACAGTGAAGTCACAAAGGATTGGAGCGCAGACAGACAACGGGTCCTGGGTCACATTAGATACTCCCCTCCCATTTCCGTCGGTACGGGCCCCAAACGGTATACGAAGATTGGGCCTTCATCGAGCTCCATGCCGAGAAGATCGACTGGAAGGCCTTCAAAGGTAATGTGATCGATTTAGGTATGTTTCGACCGATCTTACTATCGTATAGTCTAACTATTATATCTAGGCACTGATATCTCGGTCGACGACTTCATCTTAAATATGTATCCTCATCCCACGGCACGCACCTCGTTCAAATCATATCCGCGTGGCCGTCTGTTGCAGCTTCGGGACTTCGTGCGGGAAAACGAACTGCGCAACCCGACGATGCTCGACGCGAACGGCGAAGAGTGCCTGTTAGTCATAAAGAATGGCAGAACCACCGGCGTGACCATCGGACGAGCTACCGGTATTATGTCGTTCGTAAGGGAATACTTCGAAGACGAAACCCATCAAACGTCTAGGGAACTGGCTATTTATCCGTATAGCAACAAGGATGGCGTCTTTTCCGCCAATGGCGATTCTGGTGCTATCATTGCCGACGGGAAGGGATGTATCGTTGGACTACTCACCGGCGGTGCTGGTCAGACAGACTCAACAGATGTAACATACGCCACGCCATTTTACCGGCCGTATGGCGAGCGTATCAAGGAACAATTTCCCAACGCATATCTCTATCCGGTCACTACGTAGCATAGTTGTCTCGTTCCTTCTTTCTCTTCTCACTTCGACTTGTTAAGTAATGAACTACGAGTAACCCATATTGGTGTTTCCCTTCTACAGATGTTGTAGTATTAGTATTTTCGCTGTAACAACACAGATTAGTCCTTTCGAAGAATCTTTACATAACTCCAAGGAGTGTCAACTCCCTCTGTAGTATACTACTTCGGTGGGTCGCACTGATACCTTTATAACCCACCCACGACTCGATCTCTTCTTCCCCCCCAACTCAGTGATGCTTTTCACACCTGCCTTTAACCCTTTCCGCCGCTTCCGTCCACTGTGTCCTACTCCGACAGTCTCTCTCTCTCTCTCCCTCCAGCGAGGATGACACCGACGAATCTTCCTCAGAACGCGTCCGTCCTTATGTCCTTTCCCCCAAGAATTCTCGCGGGTCCCTCGAACCTCGCGCGACCATCCCGGAGAGCCAACGCGCCAAGGTTGCTGACATGGCTCTCTTGTCCACTCCCTTCGACCAACCCTCTGTCTCTCAGTTTGAACATCAAGTGGCTGTGTTAACCGTGTGAACTTGAAGGTCTCTTCGTCTCTATCTCTTACAGTGGAGAGATCCATCTCGACCCTCATAATAATATGGAGCCAGACATAACGCTTGGTTATTGCAATAAGGAACCGGGAAAACAAAGGTGTGCACGTCACGTACATCGTCATGAATTAGACGAGCAAAGCCTTCGGCGCTCACCGTGCCATCCATATAGTGAGACATATCCTTCATTGAAGATCTCGGTCACGGCAACAGATCCGGGAAACTAGCCCATATTCATTTGATCCGATAAATCATGCCCATGACGGTGCGCTGCTAGTGCGTAACTTTCTTTGATCATATTTGATCTCTTGACACTCCCAAATCATAGGGCGGATCTATCTTTTGCCACGCAGACTCGCTTCCGAGAAACTGCCTCACTTATCTATCAATTCTGTTTTGGCGTAGATTGTCACTCCCAACATGGAACCTTGTCCTACAGAGAACCGCCGACGGGAACGCAACCAAAGCTACCGTAGAAGAGGCGTCGAAGAAACTTGACAGCACAGTGCAACTCTCGGGTCGAAGCAAACATATATAGCCTCATCTCTCGACGTAGAACAATTATGCAAGGTACGCCGGTTGCGCAGCCGGCGAGATTCGAGCGCGTGGCTCTCCTGTGGCTCGGATTTCGACGGCGAAGGTTTCAATTTAACGAATTCGACGTCGATCATGTTGATTTACTTTTCGTTCTTACACAACCAGAGGAGACTGGCTTTGAGGAGTTGCCGATGATCAAGCGAGTCTCACAGACGAGAATGACATTGAGTTTGGCGCCGATCCATCAGAAGGTCAGTGTATTTGATTGTGTAATCCCTCTCCCGACGCTTGCGAACAACGATCGACTCGACGCCGATCCCTTTGACGCAGTGTGACGCGCTATGTTGAAACGAGAGGCGAAATGAACGGGATGCCGATGCCTATCGTCACCGTTGCCTCGGAAGGGACCCTGCGCGATCCCTGCAGAACCCGCCTGACCGCTGAGGGGTGGAAACAGATGAGAACCACGGTTCGACTCCGAGGGTGAATGCATCGATGAGTCCCAGGGGGTGTCCACCACACGGTGGTTAAGGTTTACTGACACGCACAGCCTGGCCAACAATAAAACAGGCGCCACGACTTTGTGAGACAGAGTGGGACGAGATAGGCTGTACATGGCAAGTCGGACCCAAGGTACGTCTTATGATGGACATGGGTGAACTGGAAGGATCTGAATTCGGGAGAACCATGTTCTTTGAGGTTTCTCGATTCGGGTGGGCGCAAGAGGAAAATATCACGGAACAAGAATGGAATGGCCCAGACTGTGCATGGGGCGATGGATCTGGTATCAAGGTGATACGATGACAGCAATGAACCACACAACCACAGCTGGCGGTCAACAATTGGTGAAACAATTGAGTGTGCCGGCAACGTGCGACGTGCGACCGAAGGAACCGTCCTGCCCCACTCTATTTCCTTTTTCGTCTAATTGTATCTTCCCCGTTTCTCCCTCCTTTATTGTGTTCCGCGTTCAAGAAGTCGCGTATCCGTTTGTCTGTCGCCTTCTACAATGCAGTCCCTCACTACCAACACAAAAAGCCTTTGCCGTGTTCTGCTTCACTCTCCCGGAACAAAAAAAATCAGTTGGCTTTTTTGTTCTCCACCGTGGTCCCCCAGACGGCGCTTCTTGACGGAGTGGCCCAAGATGGGCACAGCGATCACTCCCTCCAGCTATAAAACACTGGAAATAATGGCGGAGGTCCAACAGACATTCTTGGAGTCTTTCTCGCAGCCTATCATCACCCCCAGTTACTCATCAAATGGCACCCGCTGCAGCCAACTATTACTCTACTCCCACCCACCCCCCATCGAAGCAACGCGGGTACCGCATCTGCGATACTTGCGGTGCAGTCGAGAACCCATCGATCCAGAAATTCCGCTACTGCGGTGGCTGTGTGAGTCTCCTCTGCGATATCGTCACATACGATCTAGATCTGACTCGCCCTATGTGCACAGATGACAACTCAATACTGCGTACGTTTATTATCGCGCCAATCAAGCAGCGTTTTACCTTACTCACGTTTCCCTCCATAGTCGCCTGAGTGCCAAAAATCACACTGGCCTTCCCATAAGGCGATCTGCCAGCACACCGCCGCACAGGTTTCCGAGGCGAAGCAACAGGCCATGAACACCGCATGCCCCGACGAAAACTTGGTCAAACATCTGCGTAAATTCACTTCTACGCACTCGTCTCTACTTGGATGGGCCGGATTCCAAGCCCTTCAACTAAAGCGCCTTCCTGCCAACATTCGGCAGAATGCTCTCCTTATCGAACTCAGTTACAATCCGCGTGCTGAGTCACTTTTCCGGTACGCCATCTAGTCCCCGGACCTCATGTTCTTTCTTTTCTTACCTTCGGATCTCCTCAGGTTCTCGGTGGCAGGCACACATATTGTGCCTCGGACATACGTGACCAGCCATGATCCCCTTGTTGCTGCCGACATCGATCGGAGAGAGGAACGGTGTCGCCGGAGTGGCGGCGTCGGGACCCTGGTCATTTTGGTGCAATGCAGTGGCATCAGTCAGGTGATGCCTGTGGAAGTCGACCCACCGAGCAAGATCAGCTGGGATCAGAGGGAAGACTGGGCAGAAGTCCTCCGCCACTTTGTTGAGTCCGGACGAACGGACTTTAAACCCATATCAACGACCGCCCGGGGGTGCGTTCTATTCGTTTCACCCCACGGCTCTTCGCTTCGAAACTGACCTATGACGCAAACAGGGTCCACTATGGATAATTTCGTCATTTCGCATCCTCTGACCCATGAGCGCATCCTTTTTGTCCTTCTTAACGCGCTTTTCCGGCTCCGATTCTTTTTCGTTCCAGCGTTGATCGTTGCTTGCATTTATTCCTTTTAATTCGCATCCTTATCGTTTCGGACAATCTCTTGTACCTTTTACCATCATGCATCTCCATACCCACGCGTTGTAACATTAAAACGGGCTCCGATATGATGTTCTTAATGACTATCAATAAATGGTATAGATTCTCGAACATTCAAATCCGATGGAGCCCGATCAAAATTGATCGCTGACTAAGTGTGTACTTTGATATGATTTGGCCAGCGGGCGGCGGAGGCTGCGTCATCAAAACCTCCATCTACTCTATTACTTACTTACCAACTACTTCCTCCTTTTCATGAACGTTACGCCACAGCGAAGAGTTCACACGGCGGCTCCCACCGATGGCTCCCGCACAATCACACTTCGAGACGCCCAACCACGCTCAGAAGGCGACGAGCCCGCAGCAGGTGGCAGTGCTGCCAGATCCTCCTCCAGCACAGCCGTGGGCGTGCTCAAGCTCCGTGGTGCCCAACGAAGAACGCGCCAACGCGTAGCCTGGGGTGCGGACGTCGTCGACAACGAAGGATGCGGGAAGAAGAAGTCCAAGAGTACGTACCTTCATTTATTGGTTTCTTCTCCACGTCATTGCGCATGTTGCTGTGTTGCATATCGCTCGCCTGGCCTGCCACGTCGTATGGATGACAATGTCGATGGTTCGACGACGATGCTGACTAACCTTTCAATGGAATCGCGCACGCGCACGCGACCAAATCAGTATGCTGCATATATCACAAGCCACGGCGGTTCGATGAATCATCGTCAGAGTCCGAGTCCGATTCATCCGACTCGGACGGGAGGGACCGCGCCCGTCCGACAAGGCGCTGTCGCCACCATCATGCAGCCCACAGACACGGCCACGAAGATGGCTCCGGCTCTGCTTTTGGGGTCGCGCGAAGAGACGCTCAAGGGGGGTCCACCGTGCACGAGATAGACGACTCGGACGTGAATGCCTACGAGAGAACCCCAAAGTGGAAGACCTAGGTGAGTGCTTGTACACGCTTCCTTTGCTCGTTGCCTGGCGTTGAAGATCCGTGGTTAGGACACTCGTTGATATCCCAACATGCTTTTGTCTCCCTCTTCCCTCAAAGCAGTAATACCACCCAGCGGTACTTATAATATGTCACACGTTGCAGCCGTGTACGACTGACAAGATACCACTTGACTCGACATGGCTCTCCCCAGTACCGTTGTTTCACTAGTATATGCTATCCGTCTTTCTTTCTCGATTTTAGACTAGTCTTTTGGAGCAATCGCTTCTGCTGAAGGACGTACAGTCACAGGATGAAGTTGAGGAAAAACGCTACATATTACACTAGCCAAACGGCTATTTATTTAAAAACCATGCCAACGGTCAGAAGAATCGAGTAAGCCCGGAGCAGTGGGATGGTATCCATCTGCCTAACATCTCGTATGCGCCTCAGTCATCATCGCCCTCAACGTCTCCGCCGGAACTCGGGGCTCGAAGTAGAGACCAACAGGCGCGTTGTCACCAGAGACGCCATTTATGAACGCCATGTCATCAACCGGCTTGGATTTGTCCACCGACAGTCGAAACGCCCAGAGGACGAATGCGGTGTTGATATAAAGCGACCTGTATATACGAAGGCGCGCGTCGCTCCGTCAGTTTTCTTCCTATACAAGGTCGAAATGGACTTGCCTGGTGACTACATGCTGTCCGGGACAAACCCTAGAAAAACGATTTAGAACCTGTCGTTGGCGACGCCCAGCGCCCGTCGCCCATGATGCGGCCTCAGCGCATCGAAAAATTCGGATATCTCACCGTCTGCCGAAACCAAAGTAGGGAAACTTGATGTCGTCTCTCATACTTCCATCCGGCGTCAGCCATCGGGTCAAGTCGAAGGTGTCTGGGTCCGGGAAGACCTCCGGATCGCGAGAGATGGCCCTTCAAGTCGGAACCGGGGTCGCATCACCAGACTCGTACAAAGGCAATTCAAGTAGTGTCCGCGTACCAATGGTTCCCATACACCGTTGTCCCTGCAGGTATGTAATAATCGCCCTGGGAAAAGGGAATGGTTGAGAATTGCGGGGACGACCAAGTCGTAGACGGACGACACTCACCCAAATGATGTCCTCCGTGGCACGGTGAGGGAAGCCTATATATAGAAGCAGTGTCAGAGAATGGCATATAGAGGACAGGTAGGAAGGTGTGGCTAACCAAGAGGTACTAAAGGTCTCCATCGCATCATCTCCAGAGTGAAGGCACGGAGAACGGGCAGAGACTTCTCATCGTCGAAGGTGGGTACTGTGAAAGGGTTCAGGTTGACATAGTGCTGCTGAAAGAACAGAAAGAGACAAACGACGTTGAGAACCAACTACGGCATCCAACTCTGCGTGCACTGCGGCTTGTGCATCGGGGTGGCTCGCGGCGGCCATCATCATAATGCAAATCGCAACTGACGTCTACGTTGTGTCGCAAGGTCAATCACATATATTATGAAAAGAAATGTGACGCACAGTCTCCGAGCCCGCCATAAACAAACCACCAGCGAGGAACGCCATCTCGGTCTCGTCCAGACCGAAATCCATCTCTCGTGCGAGGAGGAATTTTGCGAACGAAGGACCCGAGTTGGGGTCGTCCTGTGCAGAGAGACGTTGTTCGTGGTAAACATTCAGGTCCAGGAATGGCCGTAGGATTAACCCATTACCATCTGGAACTTGACCATATCCAACTGACGATGGAACAACTCGAAATCTTCGATGAATCCTTGCTGCAACTCTCGTCCATACCACGGCAAGTATTTCAACCAAGGAAAGCTGTCTACGAGGTAGGCACCAGGGCTCAAAGCCTTCACAAGCCTCACGATCGATTTTTGAGATTGCAAAACGTCAGGATCCGACGCATCTGTTGGCGTGTTTTTACCGTATGTGAGCTTGAGGGTGACAGAGGCCGCATATCTGTAAGCAGAGGTTAGGAGGGAAGGGAAGAAAAGTGACAAAGAAGCATAAACGGACGTACGCGCGTGCGTGGTCTGGATATCGCTCGGGTTCTTCTAACAACCTCAAAACGGTCCCCTTTGCGTGCAGCATCTGCAACGGCTCGTATGTCTTTGCTGCCTTGGGTTGCAAGTGTGTATGGAGTGCCCTATGCGCAAGTGAGTCAATATACGACCATCGCCTATCCTCGCACGCGCGTCGGGCTATCCCTTGATCGCCCAGAAACTCTAACGTACCTCCGCATCCGTTTAAACCGCTCCCCGGCTCGCGTCAGGGAGACTCGCATACCACGACCCAACAGTTCACCGCAGGCCACAGACCGGGGTCGATCGACCAACGCACCGCCTCGTTTCTCCATGATGTCCATGGCAGCCTAATAATGCCCCCGTCATCCGCGTCAGGTCTACTTGATTGGCATTACACGACACACAGGCAAACTTTACTTGCCTTGTAACGCCCAATGACCACGAAGCGCTCCATACCGGCTCTGAGCGATATGAGTGGTCCATACTCTTCGATCCAGGATTCATGTGTCAAAAATGGACTGTGTGAACGATTAGGTATCGAGCGACGTGAAAGGAAAGAGAGAAGAGAGCGCACCTTTTCTGTGGGAGACGGTGCCCCTTGATAGAATTTGTAGGTGGACTTGGAGGAAATCTGTACGAAGGCGCTCGGGCAGACACACCGCCACCGCGATAATTATCCTGCATGCAAGACCAAGTAAAGTATAGGCAGACAAGTGTGGCCCCAATGATCGCGCCAGCGCCGAGCGCGTTGCTGTCGAAGGACATCGCTGCAGGTCTGGGGAAGAACAGTACAGTACACGCTCAAGCGGGTCAGGGAAGGAAGAAAAGCAGAAAGAAAGGAAATGAGGCGACCAGGTGACATTGATGATTGGAAGTGATGTAATGTCCTAACCTTGATGTGCAGTGCCAATTAGGATGGGCCCTCGGGCCTCGGTGATGAGTCGAAGTACTTACTCACCTTGCCCCGATCCCCATCATGATGGGCTCTCAAATTGTTACGCCAGCTCAGTAGCCCACTTACACCCGCAGACAAGTCATCGTACGATAACGATGTACGTCACCTGTGAATGTTCAATGAAAAAAGACCGAACGTGGCCTGTCGAATGACTAAAAGATGACGCTACAACTTGAACCCGACCCGGGGTGCTTCCCCCCTTCGGCGCTGCGGATGGGCCTGACATTGCATCCGTGCTTGAACTCGAAGGTACGGAATCAAAGCCATCGATGAACCTGTCGCGAAGGCAGTTCTCAGGCTGTCTGGGATCAAGACGTCAACGACGCACGGAAATCCAGAGTCTAAATGATCCTTACCACTGACGCCGACATACTGCCCCAATACCCCGTGTGAACAAGTCAACTCGAAGCCAGTGAGGACGGGAATTCTGAGTCTGACACAGACGAACAGTTGATCGAGGTAGACTTACATGCCTTGTGTGATTGCATCTGACTTCCTCCATCCGTCACATTACAGATGCAGATTAACCCAGCACCGAAATCAGTCGATTGGTCAATAGCAACGTTCCGTCGGAGGACCCGACGTTTGCCCTATGGATATCAATTTGAGAGTGAATCATAGACCACACCAAACTCGTGACACGCCAGCTCAAAAAGCAAGATCGTGTATAAATGCACTGTGAACAACAGCTTTAAGCTAAGGTAAAATGTACGATGTATATGGGGGTATTTACTCGAGAGACGGGCTAGTGCTAGTGTTCAACACAACATGCACAATAAACAAGACGCGGGGAAGGGATATAGAGTCCGGTCCGTACTTAAAAATCTCCATGAAATCATGACAACAACCGGAACATACATGCATATGTGCACTATTTCACGATAGAGGTGTAGCAGTGCAATGTCATATTTTAGGAGAGGAAGACGATGGCGAGGAGCGTGCCGAGAAGGCCAGCAACGGAGGAAATGCCGAGCGCGGAGGCAGAGTTTGTGGTCCCAGTAGGACTGCTTCCACCGCCTGAACTGGAGCCAGACGGGGACCTCACACTACTAGACGTGCCAGTACTAGTGGGCTTGGGAAGGCTAGTGTACAGCTGAGCAGACTGGAAAGGGACGCAGTTGGAAGACGAGGGAATGACGGGAGTGTATGGGGGGGTAACATCGCCCGAGTCAGGTTGGCTGTAGGTCCGAGTGACACCACCAGAGACGTAGATGCCGGCAGGGGTTTTGAGGGCGGAGTCACAGACTTCAAAGGTACCATTCTTAATGTTGCTGGGCTGATTGTATGCGCATCCCAAGCGGTCGTAAATGTTCTGGCAGTAAGCGGACTGATTGTCGCTAGAAGATGAGGGGTTGCAAATGGTCATGCAGAACGCGTTTCCACCCATGAAGCTGCGATGGCAGTTAGTGAGAACGAACCCGATTGAAACAATACTAATACTTGCTTTGACCAGTCTGTGACCTGCGTGTAGGTGTTATTGTTGCCGCCAACTGTGGGGAAAGCATTCGAGTACACCAGAGCACCGAGAGGGTTACCACGCTGAAGAAAGATAATGAGAAGGAAATTAAAATATGACATATAAAACGTACGAACCAAATCAGCGCCGTGAGGGTCAAGCTCGCCTCCGTAGTCACCGGGGGCAAGGTTGATCTGGGTCTGGTCAATATAACCGGAAATCTGAATGTACTCGCTGGTGACGAGCATCTGCACGGCCTGAAGGGCACCGTCTGGAATAAGACGGGTGCCGTAACCAGACTTGGTGCACCAGGCGACTTCGATGGCCTCGGTATCACCGATGGTGGAGTTTGGCGCAGGGGGCGCCCAGAGGCAGAAATCTTTTGGATGTATAGCTCAGGCAGGGCAGATGGAGATGGGGAGACCGACGTACTGTCAATGTTGTTAACGAAGGCGGTCTGGCATAGCGACTGCTGGTTCTGCGTGGTAGAGTTGCAAATGTTGTAACCGGTCTGGGGACCACGGATGGCGGAGGTGACGGGGTCTACTTGTTCAGGCTAGAAATGCGAAAAGGTGAGGACCAGAAGGTAATCTAGAATGGGGATACTCGCAATGCCACTCGGGTAAGCATACGTCTTGAGGGTCAGTGGGGTCGGGTCAGCGGGGTCAGGCTGGGCGAACGCAGACTGGGAGACGATGGCGACGGCCACGAGAAGAGAAAGAGCGGAGGGAGACATGTCTCAAAGAAAGAAACGGGGTAATGGAAGAGAGAAGAGAGGAGAAGAAGCAGAGAGCGATAGGAAAATGTGATGCACTACCAGGCACTCTTTTATTTTTATTACACTTATTTTTAGTCGTGTCAACGGAATTTTCCCATACGGCTAAATAAACCCCTGGCAATAGTCACTAACCCGTTCTAAACATGTATCAGAACAAATTCTTCGCGAGTCCCATCACCAATGACATGTCTCCAGAGTCCAGCTTGCCCTTCTTCTGATATTGCGTAAACAGCTGCATCGCGGTCGCAGCAGCAGACTGCATTGCTGTATCATGGTTCGCTTAGACACGCGCAACTACGCGCCGTCAAAATATAACCCTCACCTTGTGCCTTGTCCCCACTTGCACCACCGCCGCCACCACTTGTATTCGAGCCCGGGTTCTTCTTGTCGAACAGCGTGCCCGCGTGAGACATCGCAAGCGCCATCTACATTTCCGATATCAGCCCAGGTTCTCAATGCACGTTGCAACCAACCCACCAGCTTGTCTTGCAGCCCACGTCCCCCCGCGTCCGCTGGGCCGTCTTCCTCCTCTTCAACCTCCTCTTGTCCAGCTCCAGGGCCCGGCTTTGCTGAAGGACCCCCACTCGGCTTGCCTCCCATGAACCCACCTGAAGGCTTGTTTGCCGCACCTGCAGTCTGCTTGAACGCTTCCATTGCCGCCGCCGCCCCGATCGCATCCGCATTCATCGGTTCATGGTCGTCTCCCCTGTGACATGATCAATTCTGGACGTCCCGCACCATATCCGTTTCCACTCACCCATATGCTTTACGGTGTGCATCAATGCGTGCCTGGTTATCGTCATCATCGTTCTGGCCCGGCCGGACATTCTGAGCCTGCGACTGAATCTTCTCATGTAGGCCTTGTGTCGCCTTGCGGTACGTCTCAGGGTCGTCCCCATGCTCGTCAGCAATGTCCGCCAAATGTGCGTAGCGGTCACCACGGCCTGCATACGAATCACGCTCAGAGCATGTATACCTCATCCGTAAGGTTGTATCTCACCGGATTGGCCTTGCTGGTTGTAGTAGTCGTCTGCTTCGCCCCGGCGTGGGGTTTCATCACGACCCCCAGGCCGTCCACCACCACCACCGCGTCCCGAACCATACAGATCCCCATCGTCCCGAGAGGCGGTGAATCCACCAGAAGGTGTGTTACCTTGGCTCCTGCCATAGCCAGACGGAGGCCCCTGAGGGCGGCTCTCTCCTTGCTGCGATCCGTACTGGCTCGGACGGTCGGATCCTACGCTATAGCCGGACCCGTGCCCTCCACCAGATTCGTACCCCTGGTGCTGGGGTTCCTGCCTCTCATAATCACGGCCGGGCGGGGGACTAAAAAAACGGTGCACATGAGCAAATGCCTCCAGATATACTGATCAGACGTATGGTATCTCACCCCGACGGTGTATCGTAGCGCGAATACCCCTGGCCCGGAGGCGGTCTAGGAAGCCAATAAAATGATGAGCAAAACAGGTCTTCTCCGCAGTCGACAGTCAAGGAGCTCACCCAGGCGGTGCACCGTATCGGTCTCCTCCACCACCACCACCACGGCCCGTTCCCCCGTAACCCCCTTCGCCATCACGCTCGTATGCATGACCCTGGCGTCCTCCCGGTCGCCCGCCAAGCTCACCCGTGGTGACCATACGCTGGATGTCCTCATCCGTTGCGAAATCGCCGCGATCGAGGCCGCCCTGGGCCCCGAAACCCGAAGTACGCCCTGGGGGAGGGCCGGAGGGCGGGGTATAGCCTCCTCCAAACCCTTGCGGACGGCGCGGTCCATCGTCGTCATACGTGTCCCGGTCCGGGCGACGCTGCTGCGATCCATATCCATATCCTTGATCTTGTCCATATCCTTGACCGCCGTATCCCTGTCCTTGGTCATACCCTTCACCTTGCCTGCGTCCATAGCCACCGTCGTCGTAGCGGTCGCGGTCGTCGTGGTGGCCCCCTAATAATCCTCCATGATTGCGTCGTTCCTGGAGAGCCTCGCGCCGTTCTTCACGGCGTTCCCGATGGTTTTCTCGCTGCAAGTTGGGTTGGGCCGGTGTCCGAGCATTCGAGGGAGGAGAGGTCAGATCTCAGATCAGATGGGAGACTCACAAGAGACAGCGACGCACCATTCTTTCTCTGAGAAGTCAGATATGACTATCGTCTCTTTGTGGTGAGGGAGATCAAGAGAGATCAGTGGGGGTGGTGATTCAAGCTAATATATAGAAAACGATGCTGACCAAGGCGCGGCACTTGTTAAGCATCAGAATTGAACAGCCACCATTCCTTCGCTCCAACACTCAATCCGATCCGACTAAAGGCAGCGATGTATTGTAACGATATCCACGATGATAGAAACTGTAGGTATCATGCTCCGACCCGACACGTCACGACGGCCGATAAAGCTGCGGACCCGCAGCCGCACCCACCGCCTTTCGACACTGTCCGATCCCCATCCCGACACGCACGAGCGTCTCAAGCGCCGCACGTCCGTTCACCACCAAGTCTTCGTCCCAATCTAACACGCCCTTCTCGAACAATATCACAATTGTCGACCCGCCTACGTAGTGTCAGTACCAACAAAGAAAATCAAGGTCGAGCGTCAAGATGAACGAGATACCCACCGAATGCGAAATACCCCAGCTCCTCGCCCCGCACGACTGTCTGCCCCTCGTGCACCGTAGTCAGAATGCTCCCCACCATCATCGCACCGACACACACCGCCATCACCCGCCCAAATTGCGGACTCTCGATTGGCACCACCTTGCGTGCATTCTCCCCGTACACGTCCAACGCGCTTCGAATTGCCTGAGGCTGTTTATCGTCGTTCGTCAATGTCCATGCCAGCGTTCACCACCACTCCGTCAGAACACGCAAAGAAGAATGAAAGGCCACGCACATTGACCGTATAATACTCCCCTGTAATATCCGTCATCCGCCCGATCACACCATCCACGGGAACGTGGAACCGATGATAGTCCTGCGGCGCCAAGCGAAAGATCGCCAACGCACCACCGATGTAACGTTCTGCGTCCTCGCGATACGCGTCTCCGAGCAACCGTCCGATTGTGAAATCGCGGCCCTTGATCCACAGACGTGTCGCCTCTGATACAGTCTCGAAGACCATCAACCGGCAGTCGGCGGCGCTCACAAGGCGCGTGGGGTCGTCAGGACAGTCGATCGGTCGAGCGTCCGGTTTGAGTTTTCTGATATTAGGATCAACGTCAATGAAAACCAGAAAGAATGTCGGCGCGTGACGCGTGCTCACCGATAAAAGAACTTGTTGAACGTTTCTGACCAATCATCATCACGGATTATTCAAACAAAAGAAACTTCGACATACTGAACGACTCCACAGGATCCAGAAACTCGTCCACCTTGAGATTGTAAAAATCGATGAACGCCTGAATGTTTCGAGTCGACTCTGGCGAATCGTACTTGATTCCCTGCTTGATCGATAAGGACTTGAGCAACCGGCGCGCTGTTGGCCACGAAACACATGAGGGCGAGGATCACATCACGAAAGGCCACTCAAACACTCACCCCGCGCACCTTCCATCCGTCCTCGTGCGCCCTGCAATAACACACAAACCTTGCGTCAATCACCACAACCCTCCAATTCATACTTCGACGACCGAAATAAGTCGGACAGACCTTGTACAGCAATCGAATACCCAGCCGAACGTACACCTGCATCTTTTCTTCTTCCAACTGACCCGTTATCCGATTCTGCACGATGATGTTGGCCGAGTTCTAACAAGCCCCGTCATGTCCAAATCAGTGATACACCAAACCCACGCCTACTCATCGCAAAGTAATGAACACGTACCGCACCGAGCTTATAGTTCCCGCTAGAGACCTTGGCGATGACCCTCGTATACCACTTCCGCTGCGCTTGACTAGGAGTCACAAAGTTGCCCACAACGATCCGGTCCACCTTGGCCCAGTCCTGACTCGCACAGATCGCCAGATGCGTCATGATGTCCACCTCCACCTTGGAATTCATCCGCGGTCGATGACACAGTGGACAATTCTTGATGTTGATCATCCGCTCAAAGTGATGATGATCTTCAGCATTTCCGGATGGTCCAAACAGGTTTCCGCCAGCAGAAACGTCCTCTGAGTCAGACGACGCGTAGCTCGACTTGCGTGACGAGGAGCCACTGGAGGACGCTGGGAACGGCTCTGCCACTTGCACCAACGGACGATGGCTGGGCTCCGTCAGATACGGCTCCCGGAGACCGGGGACGTGCGACCCGTTACCATTACCATTACCGTTACCATTCTCCGTCGGCGATTCGTCAGGCAGCATCACGCTCAAAGGCGGTCCAGAAAAGTCCAAGCCTTCCAAAAATAACTTGCCTGGAGGACCACGTGCGTCCGATTCGTCGAACATCGTGGGCGACGAACAGCCGTCCGCGAAGCTGTCCTCCGTGTTCAACCTCTTGCGCTCGCTCGTAGGCCGACATAGCTCCTTCTCCAGACACATTATCGCTTCGGGTATCGTCAGCTCGTCCTCGACAGGTCTCTTTCCATACCGGTAGAAGAACGAGTCGATGGTCTGCGCCGAGAGCGTGGACCCAAGCGAATCCAACATGGATGTGATCTCCAAGTGTGACATCGTGTTTGTATCGTCCGTATCATACTGCTTGAGATATTGAGCCCAGAATCGCTGGCGTAGTGCATCGTATGGCTGAAACCTGGCCCTTTCGAACGGGACACGATCATTTCAGTTCAAAAACTCCGTTGCCATAACATAGACAAAAAGATGAGATACGAACCTGAAATGGAGGACCGGATTATGCTTCGCCTCCCAAGGCATCTCCTTGGCGGTCATCAAATGTAAATGAAAGTCCTTCATAGGATGACTGCCGTCGTCGTCTTCGCCATACAAGCCCGTCCTTGGATCAGGCTGTGGCGCATCCTTGACAAGCTCCGCGACGTCGAACCGTGCGTCCCCCACGTGGTCGTTCGAAGAGAGTTTGTCCCAATCGAGCACCGTCAGCTGAACCTTGAACGCCGTTTCGTAACGCCGCACATGGAACAGGAGCTTCTCGTCCCATGTAGGGTTGAGGGAATGCCGAATTACCCGCGTACGGAATACTTTTTTCCCAAACGAGATGACCACGAACGGATCCATATCAAAGCCTGTGCGCGTCACTGGACAGGAGGACGTTCACATGGCCGGCACGAGTCAGAGACATTGATTCGGCGTTCGTCAACTATGAAACCCTAGCTGCGAGGTGAGCGGCGGTCACTCACTGTTTTTAAGCCTCGGGAGGTCCGCCGCCCCCTGAATCTCCAGCATGACGATACCGACGATATCGTTCGCGGTCGTGAAGTTGTAATCAGCATTCTTGGTCGTCGCGGCCCACGATCGCTTGAACCGTTTCTTGGTAGTAGTGCTCAACGTTGGAATGGATCCAGCGCTCGCCGAGCGGCGATGTCCAAGATGAGAGCGGATGGGTGAGGGTGAGGGTAAAGGTGACCCGTTTCGCGGTGACGTCGACGGAGACGAGGCAACCAGTATAGACGGCACCGTCAAGTCCGCGTTGTTGGGTGTAGGGGTGGGGGTGGGTGCACCCTCGTACGACGGGCGAGTGGATAACGCAGGTCTGCGAATGAAGAGTTTCGGCAGCTTACTACTCCGGGACGTCGGTGTGATGGGCGTATGCGTCGTTGATTCCACAAAGGGAGAAGGGCGGGCAGTGCTCGGCGTCTTGTCCTGACCGGCTCCGGGACTTATGTTATCTATGTAAATCACGGGCGGGGGGATATAGAGACGAGAAAGTTGTGGTATCGGCATGTCGTCCTCGTCTTCGTCGTCTTCAGAGTCATTATCGTCTTCGTCGGAACTGATGCCACCGTCGTCTTCGAACGCGGGTCCTGAAAGATGAGAGCGGAGAGTACCGATACCTTCTGTCTGAAGAAATGTCTTGTTTAGGGCCAACGAGTTCCAAAAGAGTAAGAGACCTACGGGCGGCGCAGACACGAGACTCGGACGGGAACGTTTGATGAGTTCGCGAAAAACGTCCTCGAAGCCCATGAACGCGTGTACATTAGGGGGTGCAACGAAACCAAGTTTGATTTGTACGGAACCGGAGGCGTGCGTAGCCGCTCGGGTGGATACGAACGATAAGGACGTCGGCTGGGACGAGAGAATGTGAGCGAGAGGATGAAAAATTGCTGCACGAACGGATGCACCTTGTTGAGTTCGTCGTCGAAACTAAAGGCGTTGGACTCTCTGAACCAATCTTCGAGCGGGAGGGCAACTTCGCCTAGGTACTCCTTCCTGAGCATGTTGTCCCTGTCCCAGACGACGATCTCGATCGTACCGAGCCGATCGGCGAGAGAAAGATAGATAGGAAAGTCAAAAGTAGCATCTTTCGGGCCAAACTCGGGGTTTGCGTTGCGCTTGATGACGGGGGTATGGTGCCTTGTATTCAGTAACGAGACCACGACAAAGCTGAGAAAGTGTGTGATGAGAATTCCATCGTGGGGAAAAATGGTGCTTACGGATCGCAAGAGTTGTGTTTGCTGCGGGAATAAAGATCTTTACAACCAATAATTCTTAGACGGAGAAGGACGACTGGGTGTTCGCCCGGGGTAGGGGAGAGGGTACTTCTTCCACTCCCGTGACCGCCTGAGACGGCGCGTGCTGGAAGGCGAGCTGCGGTCTTGAGGGCACGACCGATCTTCTGGGCCTTCTTTGGTACGGGAGGGATCATGGAGGGAAGAGAAGAAAGAATGTGGTGCGCAGCAAACGCAACTCTGGATCGTTAAGGTGACTCGACTCTCTCGGCTGGGATTAGGGTGTATCCACTCAAATCACGTCCATGTACGTGATCCGCTCAAATTGGCATTCCGGAAGCAATTCATTTATAATCCAAAAGGAAGTCCAAACTCCAATGTAGGGTTCAATCGTACGTGGTATGTAAACGTTCGTACGCGAAACAAGTCCTCGATGCTTAGATTTACGACAAAAAGACCATGGCAAACATCACGCCAGCGATGGTGGCAACGGAAGAAATACCAACAACGGATCCACCGTTGGATGTGCCAGTGGGCGTAGCTCCACCGGCAGATCCAGTGCGTGAACCACTCGGGGAGCTGCTGGAGCTGGTGGAAACACCGGTAGGGGTCGGAAGGGCCGTGTAGAGGACACCGGACTGGTATTGAACACAGTTAGAAGAGGCAGGCACAACGGGAGTGTAAGGGACAGATGTGATGGGTCCCAACGACTCGGGAGGCTGGAAGTAGGTTAGGGTCTGACCGCCGGAGGTATAGATACCGGGGGGAGTCATGTCGTCTCCTTCGCAGACCTCAAAAGTACCGTTCTTGGCGTTGTTCGGGGCATTGTACGCACATCCGAGGCGGTCGTATATGTTCTGGCAGTATGCACCCGGAGTTTTGCCATTAGGATCACATATCTTCAAGCAGAAGCCACCGCCACCCATGAAACTAACATTACATTAGGACCCGCTGGCATGGCAAGGGGAATGATACTAACTTTGTCCAGTCGTATACCTGGTTATAAGTGTTATTGTCGCCACCACTATTAGAGAACGCGTTGGAATACACGAGACCTCCAATGGGGTTACCACGCTATATGAATATCACGTCAGAAGAGCTTCCAAAGGAAGGAAGAAGCAAACGGACTAGGTCAGCACCGTGAGGGTCGAGCTCTCCTCCATAGTCACTGGCAGCGATGTTAATCTGGGTCTGGTCGATGAAACCAGCAATCTGAATGTAGTCTGGGGTCTTAATGACTTGTACGCCCTGGAGAGCACCCTTGGGAATGAGACGGGTGCCGTGGCCAGGCTTGGTGCACCAGGCGACTTCCTCGCCTTCAGTGTCGCCGATGGTCGAGTTCGGCTTGGGGGGAGCCCAGAGGCAGAAGTCTGGAAGCGAGTCAGTGGTCAAACCGACGAGTACAAACATGGAACTGCTACCGTCTATGTGGTCGATGAAGGACGTCTGACACATGGAATTCTGGTTCTCGGTCGTGGAATTGCAGATGTTGTAGCCTACTTGCGGTCCACGGATGGCATTGCTGACAGGGTCGACTTGGTAGGGCTATTTCTAAATGAGTAAGAGTTGGAAAAAAAAATATGGACACACGATTCCAGTAGGGTAGGCATAGTGTTTGCTGTAAAGCGGGGTGGGGTCGTTGGGATCAGGCTGAGCGAGTACGACGGAGGCGGCGGCGAAGGCCAGTAGTGCAGAAAGAGCGGAAGTGGACATAATTACTAGTAGGTGTATAAAACCAGCGAGACAAAGAATAAAGATGGACAGGCAACTTGACAGCCCGTTCAAATACGCGTCGGCTGACCTTCTCGCGCACAGACCACCTGCACGTGACCCACACACGACCCATAAACACGACCGCGTTCCGAAACGCGAATCTCCGCTTTCCTTCAATCTCTTCCACCATGGCCAAGTCTACCACAGGTCTGTCCAATTCCCTCTGGTGGCGCGACGACCATAGCCTTACTCGCTCCCAGTCACGGCCACCAAGACTGCTACCAAACGCGCCAACGCCAAGTCCACAAAGCAAGGTCAGTGTATGCGTTGTCTACGACTTGCATTAATGTATCACACGCACGCGCAGACAAGGAGGACAAGCCCAAACGCGCCCCTTCAGCATACAATCTCTTTGTACAGGCCAAGATGAAAGGGTGGAAGGAGAACAACCCCGGTGCACCCATCAAGGAAGCCATGATCGAGGTATATGCGCTTACTGATCCGCCTTCCGTCCGTTTCACGTCCGTCCCAGATCGGTGCATTGTGGAGAGATGCCCCAGAAAATCCTAATCGCGGCAAGGAGCCCAAACCTCGAAAACCCAAGGCCAAGGCAGCCAAGAATCCGCCACCCAAATCGAGTAATGCAGAGGCGTCCGGGGAGGATAGTGAATGGTGCGGACCATCGTCTCATCTCTCTTACCGCATGCTAATCATGTTTTCGTACAGAGTCTCTATCGTTATCGTTATTTGTTACTGTATTCTTTAGATGCTGCATGTGTAGTCCGCCACAGTGTAGCAATAACTCCTAATTATACGTCTTCACGTGACACGCGTCATACTCTTTCCAAACTCAGAAAGCACTCCTATCAAGCAAATGACATCATGACGGTCTGTGCAATGTCTAAGCCCCTCTCTTCTCTCTCTCCCTCTCTCCCTCTAACTATTCTCTCACCGAACCATGGACAAGACATCTTCTGTTATTGCAGCTCTTGATGCTGGCAAGCTTCCCAGCCAACGCCAGCTCAATGCCATCATCGACTGGATCCTCCTCGACATCATTCCCTCTGATCCAACCGAGCTTGACGATCTCACCGAACGCGGCAAGGCCATCGCGCGTGACCTCGCTGACCTGCTCAACGCATATAAGCAATTGGGAACCAACAAAAACGGTGCCGTTTCCAGTTCTCCTTTTCCTCTGCTTGGTTGACCATCGCTCGCAGATGACAATCTAGTCCAAGACACCCTTTGGTATTTGTCTGAAGGTGACTTGTCTGCGGCTCACCTCGAAGCAATCGATGTCAAAGAGGCGTCTGCCGACATGAATGCACTTCGCTCCGCTGTGAGGAATCTACTTAAGACCGTCTGGACGAACATCACGGGCGAAGGAAACCAGTTGCTCGGCGACTTTGCTTCCTTTATCCGACTCGCCCTGGCCGACTTTGCGGAATCGTTCGAGGCCCAGGCTGCCCAAACTAAAGAAAGCCTGAGAACGACAGAAAGCCAGGTCCAGCAAGGGGAAAGGGATCCTCTCGGGCGAAAGCACAAGACGGCCGAAGAGGAACGCGAGGAAGCTGACCCAAAGGTTAAGTTCAGGAAGACAATGGATACGGTCAAAGATGTCGGCACGGGCGCCATCGGAGCTGGTCAGACTGTTAAGGGCACTGTGGAAGACAAGGCCTCGAGGACCCGCGAACGCCTGACCGAGGCCTTCTACCAGGTCGGTTCAAAAAAACCTCGCTGTTTTCGTTTGTACTGACTTTATGTTAGGTTTGTGATCATGCTCAGAACGATGAGCAGTACAAGAAATCCATGGACACCCTCTTTAGTATCGCCTCCAAGTGGTTAAACCGAACACTTGACATCGCTGCCGACGAGGAAGCTACCTCGCTTGGCACCTTCATCCATGACCCTACGGCGGATAAGCATATTCAGCGTGCCCTCATCAACATTCAGACATTGTTCGAGCGACTCGCTGGCGGCAAATCCCTTGACAATGTGTTCGCCAACCTGCGGGCCTGCGCCCTCGACATCAAACAGGACAGAGATCTGAAGGCGTGGTTTGATGACTTCATTAGTCACATCCGCTGTGGCCTCGGCACCCCAGGCTATGCTCGCAGTGATGAAGCTCAAGCGAATCACGAGCAGCTCGAGCGTCGCTGGAAGGACCTCGTCGAGAACAACTCCGATGCCGCCCAGAAGTGGAGGTTCGACCTTGAAAATTTCCGTCGAGACCATCGCGAGTTCCAGCAGGCAATTGCCGATGATCCCGACCTCAAACGCGCCAAGGAGGCGCACACTAGATTCGTTCGGGACGCGGAAGAGAGTATTGTCACCGGTGCGAGACTTGGGTTGCAATTCGCGTTGGAACAAGCCTCTTGGTTCTGGCAAGACTTGTTCAATGTTTACACGCAGCGCGTTCTCGGGAAGTTGAGGAACATTCCCATCCCTCGGTAAGTTATCTAGTCAGTAGCGCGTAAGGGATGCATGTGCTGACTGGTCGCAGAACCGAATACGTTGACCGCGAGGTCGAGTTCGTGCTCGAGAATCTCGACATTTCCTCCCTCAAACTCCTCCCGGGTCATGCGTACATGCGCAACATCACTGACATCGAGATCACGGCCCCGGGAAAGAGCCCGTCTTCGATGAAGACCGCATTCGGGACTCTCACTCACATCCGTCTCCAAGCCATGCAGCTCGCCCTCCGGGACGTCTCCTTCTACTACAAGGACAAGACATCGGCCGTTGGCCCAGACTACTTTACGGGGATCATGCAGTTCAACCTCCCCACCCAGGGTGTCGACGTCGACTTCAAGTTCCGACTAATCCCGAACACAGAAGACGGCCTGGCCGAACGCGAGCGAACCAAGCGCTTCTTCAACATCGAGCGCGTCGAGGTTTCCCTCGCCGACGACATCAAGTTGGACATCAAGGAGTCCAACCACCCCGTGATCGCATCCGTGTTCAAGCCCGTGCTCGTCCACCGCTTCCGCGACGCGATCCAGCGCACACTCGAAGAGCATATCAGGGGCGTTTTCGAGTTTGTGGACGCCATCGCGTTCGACATCACCAAGCGTTCCGAGGTGTTTGCAGACACGGGGCTCGGGCCCGCGCCGTCGTTTATGGCCGCGATCTGGAGCGAGATCGGGCATCTGCGCAAGCTCGAGGGAGGCTTGTTGAGTGGCTGGCGCGCGACTGGCACCGGGATCATCAAGGAAGGGCAGCGCGAGGGCGAGCCCTCGATCGCCGTCGGAGCTGAGCCTCAGATTCTGCCGGGCGAGAAGCACGGTCCACTCGGGGTCGGCTCCGAGCCTCTCGCGGAGAGGGTGCAAGTCGCTGAAGCCGTTCTTGCTGCGGAGGAAGAGCTGGTCGCGGAGCGCATCAGGGAGATCGGCGAAGAGGGTCGGAAGAGGGTGCAGACGTTCAGGGAGAGCGTGCTACGCAAGGAGGCGGAGGAGAAGAAGCGTTCGGGCTGGGAGAGCACCGCGTTTGATGTCGTGTAAAGAGGCGTTTCTGTCTGTTTCGTTTTGTATTTGTACGATAGTTGTATTAATATCTCCAGTCTCATTCCCGTGAATCAACGAATTACAAGTGAGGATTTTACGTTGACGTACTGCTGTGTTTGCCATTACTGAGCGGCAACTCGCTGTAAACTTCATCCAGTTTAGCAAGCAGTTTAGTACTCGAGTAACGCCGCCAAAAAAAAATCGATTTGAAGTACATCCACAAGAATTCTCATATTTGTATAGTACATGCAGTCACGATCGCCATTCTTCTCATCAGCAAAGCCAAACTTTGATAGCACACCCTTTTCACACTGAAAAGTGGATGAACCATTCTTTGATCCCGCGTGCACTCTCTTCCTTTGCAAAACCTGTCCAAAATAACATAGAAAAGTCCGTCATCTCGAAATCCAAACGGTAACGACACACAGAAAAGAAATCACGCACGTTCGTGGGGTATGTCCATGTTTCCGCGCAAGGCGAATCCGTGCGAGACTCCCGAGAATACTTGGACATAGTACGTCGACTTGTTGCGCACCAGAATGTCCTCTGCGCGTCGCCGACTCTCAATCGTGAAGCTCCAGTCCTCCTCTGTTGCGCGATCAACTATGTGCTACGCCAAAAAATGTGGAAAGCCGGCGTCAGGACTCACCCGGACAAGATAGGAGTATAGGTCCTGTCGAAGCCGCGGTATGAGCGCAGAGCGATAGCAAGGATGGATGGGAAAACAACGTACGGGCAACCTTTTCGAAGTGGCTCTCTTCGAGGAAAACAGGGTGGGCGATCGCGCCTATGATGAAGCGTTCAACGGCATTATTGTTTCTCCTCTTTCAAAACAGCAAGAGACCGTTACCTGCGACGATGGAACCCTCCGCAGCCAGATTAAGCACGAACGGTGCACCGAAGCAGTATCCTGGGGTGAGGATGGATCGGTCAGCATGTTTCGATCCATACTGGTGGCGTGGTGACGCGGCCACGCACCGACCGCGGTATACTTTGTCGTCTCAGTACCTGATGGGCAATAAAAAGGGACGGAAATGAGGATCGTGAACAGGATAGGGTGTGAGGTGGTGCTTACCATACGTCGCCTTGACGGTGTCGAACCACTTTGGAAAGGCCGCCATTGCGGGGGCGAGAGCCCCATTAATCCACCCCATCCTGTCGCTGTCCTCTGGCAAGTCCTGGTAATACGTTCCGAAGAAGTAATCTGGTCCAAGTACGATGAATCCTGTAAATGGTATGGCCCAACCCCTCGGCCAGACGTCGTCAGTTCTTCTTCCTTTCTTCAGGCGCAAGCGGGCAGACGTACCGCACGAAGCAAAATAATCTTGAAGTAACTTGTTGTTGATGTGCAGGGGCCCGAAGACGTCCGGGAGGAACAGGAGAACTTTCTTGTGTGCCCCGTCAGACATCGCGCCTGAAGGCGGTTCGGAGATGTAAGTGTCGAGCCCGCCGAAGGGTTCGACGCGACCGACAGGGGTGCCTGTGTGTTTGACGCCGCTGACACAGCAAGAGGTAGGGGGACCTGCGAGCGTTTTCGACATCATGCGTGTGTATGGTGTTGAAGTTGGGACACAGGACCGATGAGCCCCCTTTTATAATCTTCAATACCATGCGTTGCCGCGCATTATGACCTCGGACGTTGTTGGAATCAACCCCAGTGAAAACTGGTTGTTTGTTGAAACGCATTACCAAGCGTCGCGCCCGGGGAGATAAGGGACCTTAATGTAGAGAAATATCAGTCAGATACAATCAGCTTCCAGTGAATTGAACATGCTTATCGTAGTATAACAACTCGGTGATCGGTGATGAACTCGGATAAGCCACGTAAGCACCGCTATGCCGCGGATAGGTATGTACTTTCGAGCGCGCTTTCCTCTTTCGTGAAGGTTGCGACGGATCCTCTGCGAGAAATGGATTCGGAGAAAGAGTAGTGCCAAGGACTTAGAAACATACCGGTGATCGATGTGGCGTACTGTCAGTAAACCGATGCGAGGTAGACAAGTCGCAGCATAACGAACAAATCAGCCATCTATATATAATTTTTCTATAATCCAACTGGGTGACTTCCCCGAGTTACCCGTAGATTCGTTTCAGTTTCTGGCAGATTGGGTGGCGTAGTCGTACTATCAAAAAAGGATCAAACACTGGGCGAAGGTCACTCACCTCCGTGCATAACCGCTTCTGACCGATCTACAAGGCACTGGCTACCCCAACCTAGAAAAAGGTCTGTTTGGCTGGCAGTGTTAATCCTAACATGAAGGTTGCGCGCGATGTTGGCGGGGCTGTTTGTCTTTAGCCTTACACGTATCAGGTTTGGGCGTACACTGGCAAACCCTCTGTCCAATCCGAACGAAGGGCGTTCCAGACTCTAGACAGTATGTCATGCATGGCACGCCATGTAAAAGCGATGATTTTTGTACCAAATAAGTTATTTCAGGTCTACACAAGAACCATAACTTTCTAGTCGCGGCAGATCGAACTCTCACGACGTTTGGAAGCACAGCGGCCACTTCCCCTCCCCGTTCTCCCGCGCAAATGTTTGACTCGCCACGAAATTTGTGACTGAACACAGTCCGTTGCAGTCCGCATCGCAAAACGTGAGGTCCTGTACCTCGTCGTTGACCACGATCCGCACGTACTCGTCCTCGTCTCCTTCGCACGTCAGCTTCTCCACGACCATCCTTGACGAGAAGGGCACCATACGCGAAGCGACCCAAGTGCGGTTCGGGTCCGGCTTCTGCGGATCGAGTGCGCTAGATTGCTCATACAGCCCCATGGCGCTGTAAATCGAGGACATTTCGATATCGTGTGTGAAATCGGCGTAAAATGTGCGATCGAGGGGGAAAGTGATCAGAGAGTCGTCGAGCGTGTGGTTCGTTTGTGTCTCATCTTGGACGGGTTGACCGGTCAACCTTGCAAGTAACTCATTGATCCACCCGACGCCTTGAACCGGACCGAACTCATTGCCGGGTCTGTGGAAAATGGTATTCAGAGGATGTTCAACATAATCGCGCGGTACAAGAAAGAAAGAAACGAACACATACCCGTACCAGTAGTAAAAACCGACATCGTAATAATACTCAAACAGGGGCCACTCGTTGGTTTTGAATAAACCGCACCACGGGCCAGGTGTTTCGTGTGCCACTGTGTCGTATGGACAGAACATCATCAAACCTACTATGTCGGAGTTCGTCAAATTTGCACCCGGTGCTGCAGCGTTGAAGCGGTCGACGATCTCAGGCGCGAAAACGTCTGTCCACGCCGAGATCTCTTTGAATGGCGGTGTTGCCGCAGGACAATCGGTATTCAACGTATCGTTTGGCTGGTGGTTGTGTCAAATTTAATACATTGCGGAGAGCGGGGGAGGTTGCTTGCAGCTTCGGACTGACCGTGGACTCCGAGATGATCACAGATAGCTTAGGCACGAACGAATGGTTGCTTGCATACGCGAAACCTGTGTGCCTCGTTTGAGAAGGACGTTCTGCTCGGAACATAGATCACCGTTTTTCCTCACCGGCAGTCCAGTTCAGCGCTGAATCGACCACGCGCTGAAGGCCTGAAGCCCGGACGAACGGAAGCATGGTTTCGTTCACGAGAGATGCATATCTGAAGAAAAGTTCCTCGCCAGCATCGAACGACCTTGGCGCGGCGGTAATAAAAGAGAAAGGGAGGTCAAGATATGCCAGGACGGACAGAATAGGATTACAACACGTACTGCGCCGCCCCAAAGGGGACCAAGTCATTTACCCCGAGTGTGTAATCGTACGTCTTGATGAACGAAAATTCGTCCCGGAACTCCGTCGCATTCTTGATCTTCTTTAGGCTTGCCTGCATAGACTTCGTGTCGCTCGGAGTAGGGTATCGAGCGCCATGACGCTGCAACTGTTTCCCCCATACAATCAAAATTGCTCGGCTTGCTGGGTAAATGGGATAACCTCACCAGATTGACCTAATGATAATTATTAGAGACGTTCATATCAACATGGTCACGATTGATCTCAACGCGTTAACGAACCTGGACGATTTCACACCCTGCTGGCGGTGGTACGTACTTCGCTCCAGGAAACCAAGGTGACAGGTTTCCCCATAAACGTTGCAACTCTGGCGGGAATCTCAACGGCGGCGCGGTAGTGTTGACCGACGCGTGGGTTGTCGGTAGTAGAGCCAGAAACTGTACAAGTAAATTCAGCCACATGAGCCACCGTTGTTGAAAGTTGTGATTCTGTAAGGAAAGTCTTACGAAAGGTGATAACACAAGGTAAAGCAATCGGGCTTACCTGAGCAGTTTGACGGGAACGAGCTGAAGTGTTCTACTCTAGTTTGTCTAGTATAAATGCTGGTCTAGCTAGGAACGATTAACGAGAACGTCAGAATGAAACAGGGCGACGAAGCGGATGCCAACGAATGATCTAGCAACAAGCGACGACCTACGTGTCCATTGAGCGCGCTGCTACGACGCCTTGACACCGTCTGACAGCTGGGGGATTCCTGTTGGTCTCAGTGGCGGTAAGCCGGGAAAAAATTGCATGTCCAGAGTTTCTGTAGGCCATTTAGTATGTGTGTTGTGATCGGGGGACCAGAAGTCAAAAATCGTGCTGTACCTTTTTCGTCTGCCAAGAGAAGGCAAAATCCTCGCCCACACCCTTCAAGTTGGCTGATCTGGTTTGCTCTTGAGATAGGCTAACTAATAAGTACTCTCAGCCATCCAGTGGTTACGGTACATCAATGATTAACGACCTCATTCCGTGAACTTGTACACTGCAACAGAGAGCAAACACTCAATCAAAAAGTTGAAGAACAGTTCGACGGAGTCGGAGTGATCTCCGCCCCCTTTCATTGAGTCGCCACACAGGTTCCTCCGTGACGACTCAGATCAACAGGCCAGCGCGTCTTGGAATGATCAGCTCGCCAAAAAGTACTACGACAGCCTCTATCGCGAGTTTGCCATGTGCAATCTCAAGCACTCCAAGACCAGAAACATACGCAGAAGTTTCATTGGCTGACTGCTCGAGTATCAACGTTTCAACCTCCGCCCCGTCGGTTTGCCCTTCGCTGGCGCACCGAATCAGAGGTTCTCGACGGAACCGGTGAGACATCGTGTGCAAATGCCCGTTGCGAACATCACCATTCGTCTTCTCACCCCGATCTTTCGACCCTCGAACTACCCTTCGCCTACGAGGAACACCGTAATGGAGCCCAAAAGGATTCCAGCGCTTGTCAAAGTCGTGTTATGTCCGAAATGCGTGCGGAAGTTGATGTGGAAACGAACACATGACAAGGGAAGAGCACCGAGCCAACAGAAAACGAGATCATCACCACCGCTAGAAGAGATGGACAGCGTCGCAGCTGGGGAGCACGTTGAGCGATCGGTTAGGTAGAAAATGTTATCTAGCGTGTCGTTAATTTACTATCGATTTCAAAGTCCGTTCGTCGCGGTGAGCTCTCCCATGTCTGTCGCCCTCGTTCAGCCAGTGGAGCGGCAGGACCTCCCAAGTCTTGCCGTATTATCGAGACTCTCTTGTCAGTCCTAAACGACTATTGCGAGGCCGCAGTTGCTTTTGCATCCATCCAGAAGCGGTTATCCAAGGCACTCAGAGATGTCGTAGGCCTGAAAACTAACGCCCAGTTTGCAAGTATGTCCATTCCGGCTCGCACACGACCCCCTACCTGACCTTTTCAGCCAATGCTTTCGGTGCGAGTTCAGGTCTTAGCAGACGTCGACGCCAAGTTTGCAAAGATAGCTGAGAAGGAATCCCATGACGCCAGCGCAGAGGTCAAGAACTGGTTCAACTTGTATTCCAGGTTCCCTCGACACCCCCTGACCTCTCCTGATTTTCCCTCCAGAAAGACGACGAGCGCATGAACGAGTCCAACGCTCGCATCAAGCAAGCTGGTAAATCACAACATGTCCTCAGTTTGTCAATCACCCATTATTCGGCTCCAAGGTCAAACCTACGAGAAAAAATCCAAAAAGGGTGCCAAGGACGCCGGCGAGGAACACGCTCGCTACATCAATCTGCTTAGCATCATCGGTCCTGAAATGTCACAGGAGAAGTAGTCAGTGCCAACCTACTCCCAAATCGCATTCTAACCTTTCTCCTTAGCAACCATACCGTAAATGTCACTCAACAAAACGTGTCAGCGAGGTTCAGTGTAGCTGCGAGCCTCTCCCGTATAGCAGACGCCGAATGGACTCGTACATGTGCATGTATGCGTCATATATCCCCGACTATTGGTTCCCTCGGAGAATGGCGTTCCCTCTGCGAAAGTGCTTGGACCGGATCTATGCCCGGTGACCTACCCGCGCTGTCTGCGGAATCCTTGCCCACGCCCGCACAGGTCTCAGAGTGGGGCCAGACCGGACTCTCCACGCCAGCTCGCAGATCGCTCCCTGTTCCTCCCATCTCTGATCACAACCCGGGATTGGTCTCGTCACCCGTGGTGGCATCACTCGATCCACCGCGCTCGCCGTTCAGCACGGCCGGGCAGAAAAGGTTCTGTCAACTCCATCACCACCCTTTCCGCCTTCCCCTTTATTTTCCTATACCATTGGCCATGAACGAGGCAGAATTTTAGCGGCAGCAAACTCAGATTCAGAACCTTCAAGCTGTGCAGTCTCGTGCAGGCAGTCCTAACCTTCCATTGTCTCAAGGTGTCCTGACTCTGCCGGGCCCTGTCTTGACGGAATCTCCCAAACATGTGCAGCCGAAGAAGCCACGACGTCCTTCCTTGATTACACGTGTGCCACCGCCATCTGATAAACCCTTTAGACCCGTGTCACCGTTCAAGAGGGCCCGATATTCCTCTGCTGACAAGGAATTTGGTGTCGATTCTGACAGCGAAGGCATGTTCCGGAGCGTCGATATCGCCAAGAAGAGTCTTGAACGCACAGATTCGACTCATAGCGCGGGAGACAATGTGGCAGCGTTGCGTAGCAAATATACCCGAACGGTTGGTCCCTCTTTTCTGTCTGATCACTCGTTATTTATGCTTCATTTTCCACCAAGGTCGAGACACCGTCTCAGGGACCAAAGGATATCCCCAGGTTACCTATGAGCGTCTCCGAGATCGCGTCGCGGTATCAACCAACCGACGAACCCATATCTCCACGGGGAACCGCTTCTCCAGTCGTTGATCGTTTCCCACCAGATACCCCCGTACGCATGGTCGCACGCGATTTACCCAACGAGGATAGCGAGATATGGAGACGGAAACAACGGATTGAAGAGTTGGCAGAGCTTGAGCTCAAGGAGAAGGAGTACGAGCTTCAACAGCGCGAACGGCAACTGAACCAGCGAGCGCGCGACTTTGAACTTGATTGGCTGCAGTTTCTCAGTTCGCGTCCCGAGCCCGCAACCGCAACCGCAGAGGGGCCCAAGGGTCCGAGGAGCAGCGTGTTCCAGCACAAATGCGGATCTCGGAGCGTGACGCACATCAACGCGCCTTCGACGGCGACGACGACGACGACGATAAGTAGTTCTGGCATCTCACCATGCCCGACCACCCCACATTCCCAGTCCCAGTCCCAGTCCCAATCTCAATCCAAAACCCGTTCTCCTGCACGCTCGCTAGCATTGCCGCCCAAAGACCACGCGCCGTTTTGCGGCTGCGACACGTGCTCGGTGTCCAAGTACAAGATATCGGACACAATCCCGTCGCCTCGCGACCTGTGCCCGCCCGAACCGCCGATTCTGTTACGGCCCGAGAAACCTAAAGGGTGGATTCGACGACTGAGCATGCCGACCGTGAATGTGGCGTTTTCGCTGGATGCCAAGAAGAACGCGAGTGCGCTCAGTCTGAAGGCGGGCTGAGAGCGGGCGGTGCCGGAAGAGGAGCTTTGAGCCGCAGCAGCAGGGCTTGGGGATGAGCAGTCGTTCAGTATTTGGTCGGTGATATATCATCTTTCGTTTCGTTGGATTCTTCCGGACTTGGATCTTTAGTTTACTTATCATATATACCCCACGTCTTTATAGATTTTATTATTGGAGACTTTTTATGACTTATTACGACTGCACTGACGATTTTCGTGATAAATGGATATCAAATTTGATTACGTGAAGGTTTGCCAGAATGAATGGCGAGCAAGAGCGCTCGAGTCAACCAAACACATCGTCCGCACCAAGGTATAAAGAAAGGCGCCCACTCAATGGAATGACGCGTTCGATCATCCGCCTGATTT
>JBBPPG010000265.1:0-32029 GCA_038091855.1 Leccinellum luteum | reverse complement strand
TATCTGAGGACGAAGCTGCGCGATGTGGAGGGGTGGGTGGGTGCCGATGCCGACGCGGGCATGGCAGACAGGTCAGAGGAGGGGGAGGGGTGGAGGAGGGATCATACGCCGTGGCGAGCCCAGGGCGCGCCGATGATGTTTGTGTTTGCGGGCGAGTATTCGATCGTGATAGGCTCACGTTCGGACGCTGGCGACGGCGATCCTCACGGTTCCGAGATGGTGGCAGCAGACTCCAAGTCGTTGGTGGTGGCTGAGGAGGCGATGCGCCAAGAAGCGTCGCGCGTCGTAGTAGATCTGGAGGGCGTCGTGCGTGCGAGGTTTAGGCAAGCTCTCCGTCTCTTTTCGCGTATACATACCT
This sequence comes from Leccinellum luteum, assembly GCA_038091855.1. Classification (NCBI taxonomy): domain Eukaryota; kingdom Fungi; phylum Basidiomycota; class Agaricomycetes; order Boletales; family Boletaceae; genus Leccinellum; species Leccinellum luteum. Next base: position 31,671 of record JBBPPG010000265.1, on the reverse strand, counting down.
TTTGGCTGATCTGCCTTTAGACCGAGCGAGGCGTTTGCGATTGACGGTGGGGGGATTCTGGTGCGGTTCGCGTGCTCGCTCGAGTTGATCGCTCGGTTGCGTCCCTTGGCTGGGACTGGCGGGAACTCGTCTGATGCGGGCACCAAGGACAAGGGGGGCGGAGACGAAGATGTGGAGGCCGATATTCCGCTCGTCAAGACGCTGTCTGGAGAGTTGGAGGTCGTCGTCGTTCCGGATGACTCGCATCGGTTTTTTTATGGCCAGCGCACGGTGGTGCGGTTTCACATGGTCGGTTGAGGGGATCACACTGTGGGAAGTGAGAATTGCATGACGATCATTGCAATTTTCTCTGCACGCTGAGTTTTCAGCAACAATATCACTGACTCGACCATACATAGTTTTTCAGTGATTCACTGAAAAATCATTACAAAATAGTAACGACGAACGCAATGATCTGAATCATGCACGATTTCAATGAATCTTGATTGTTATGAAAGCATTGAAATTCCATTGAATCGCTGAGCACTGCAAAATCGTTACAAAATACAAACAACGATTTGGGGCGACCTGATTGAACCATGCACAACTTCTTCAATCGTCAACGGTCGTGCGCGTTATACAATTCCACAGGCTGCTTCTGCGCGCTGTTACTCACAGGAACGGGGATGGGAATAGCGATGGGGTGGGGGCAGACAGGGTGACGGTGACGGTTGTCATCACTGTCATTTCATCGTCGCGTGTCGTTATTGGCGTGTGTCATCGTGGATATGGAGATTGGGTGGGGGGAGATAGGATGAGGGCAAGGACGACATGCAGCAGCGACTACACAACGCACATGATTGTGCACGTTGCATGATCGCCTCTGCAAGCTGGGGGGACGAGGAAGGGGGTGGAGATGAGGCAACAGGAGCAGCCAGGGCGAAAGTGAGGGCGACAGTTATTGTCGTCATCATCATCATCGTGTGATGGGGATGGGGTAGAGGTAGACGGGGCGAGGGCGATATCCAGTGGCAATGGCCATTGGTGCGTCCGAGTCGTCACTTCAATGTGGGCGAGGGAGAGAGTCATCGTCCCCGAGTCGTCATCGTCACCTGTGCACGTGCATGCAGATGTCAGGCGCAGGTGCGAGTTGGGACACCCAAGAGTATACTCGCACCATTCTCCTGAAACAGCAGGCACTGTGATTGTTGTTGGAGTCGTTTCGTGGTGGTGTTGTTGTCGGAGAGTGAGAGCGCGCTGCCAGTGGTATTTAGTTTCTGTCAACCTTCAACGTTTTCAGGCTTGTGTCATCACGTGCTGCGCTGTTGACGTATCACGTGATGTTTATTGACACTCTCTGCACGCCGCTCAGCCTCACTTGTTTTCACTCCACCAACATCACCTCGTCCCAGCAACCACCCACGAAGTTACCACAGCAAACCCAACCATATCGCCACAAAACTAGGTGAAATCTGTCAGCAAATTCGAACTATGCGAGCGATCAACGAGAAACAGCAGAAGAAGCCAGTCCTGATTCCGAATCCGCCAGGCGCCCCAGGATATTCACCACCCCGTGAAGACAATGTACAACAATCTATGGGGCTAGAAGATAACGTACGTCTCTATAATGCAATTTGCGTATGTGTTGTTGATTATCGCCAGGAATAGGTTTAACCATCGCTCAACAACTTACTCACCAGCTTGTAGATGGGCTGACTTGACCCAGAATTACCTTGCCGTTTGGGTTCACTTTGTACAACAGTCTACCGCGGAAATAAAATCCGTCAATTACGAGCTCAGGAATAGGTGATTTTCGCCTGTATGGGCTTTCATTCCACAGTCCAACCTCGATGCACAGGACGCGTCTTGTCGGCTTAGCCGCAATCACTGGCGTAGCCCTCGGTGCCTTCTCTTTTCTTCTATGGCATTCGAATGCTGCACAAATTGGTCTCATACTGCAGGCTGCGTTCGAGACCAGATTATCAAAAGCTCTCGCCCTAAACAATTCGACAACAAGACCAATACATGATTCAGTTGCTGCTCGAATTGGTAAGTCGTCATAGATTCCAATCAATTTTTGACGTGTGTGCCGGATCTTCCAGGGTGCGAGATGGATGGGTGAGCGGATGAGGCTCCCTCTCCCTCTCCCTCTCCCTGTCTCTGTCTCTGCCTTTCCTTCTCTCCCTCGACGGACGACGACGCGACAATGACGAAGACGACGCAACGACGCCATCACGTCGACTGGCAACACGGACGATGACGACGATACACATACACCTCTCCCTCTCCTCTCCCTCGACGGATGCCGTGCTTGACGAAGACGCGACGAATCACATGTATGCCGACTGATGACACGGATGACGACACCCCTCTCCCTCTCCTCCTCTCCCTCCTCCCCCCGACGATGCAACCGGACGCGGCGACAATGTGACTGGACATGACGGCGCAACGACGAAGATGACGAGGCAACGATGTCGTGACGCTGATCGGCAACACGGATGACAACGCCACGATGTCGTGACGACAGCGCTCGGATTGGCGCCAACCTGTGCACGGGTACGGGTATGGGTATGGGTGGGACCCGTACCCACACCCGATGCGGCTCGTTTCCAAACACAATGACACCACACCACGTCTCCAACACTTCCACATACTAGTACATTTCCTTCCCTAGTCTAGATTTGTTACCATTCGCAGTCGATTATGTACAATGATAATACATTTGTTCTACATTGAATTTTGGCCGGGTTATGAAAAATGAAAACTAGCTAACTAGTCACTGAATATATGCTACAACAAGCACTGTGCCTTCAGTGAATTGCAAGCTGGTAGTTCAGGCTATAAAACACTGAGAATAGTCAATGATACTCATCTAGCAATTTGTGCAAATCATTGTGTTCATGCAGCAATGACAGTCATTGTCAACACACTCAATTCCAATGAAGTCACACATTTACAACATGCAAAAATATGATGATGGTCCATTGCATTACTTCCCACAGTGATCACATTGCATTGCTTCAATTTTTATAGTACTAGTATTTTACATAAATAATAATACAGTATTCCCAGACCTGATCCTGCTGAGTCCCATTGATAGTTCTGCTTTCACTTTCATCCACATGGCATTCATCACCTTGCTTGCAACACCCCCTGCAAGCCCCCTAAGCTAGTGATGCCAGATTCAAAACCAGTGACTTATGCAACCAAAGTCACCATGCATCCAGCACCAGGGACAGAATTAACTTTGATAAATTCAGAAGCAACCATAGAAATGGTAAGTATTCTTTTGTTTCCTTTGAATGTTTTTGTATTAATGATAAAACTGTAAACAGTATATACATGGATGACATCCTCCACCAGGTCACTGATAGACTCAGCATGCTGGAAAAGGATAACAAAAAACTACACCAGGACAACAAGAACTTGAAGACCTACAAGGAGCTCAACAGGGTCAGAAAAGAGGTGACTGACTTGAAAGGTAAGATTGAGCATGTGAATAAGTAATGCACAGATGAGAATAGAAAGTTGCACAGAGAACTGAAGGAGTTGCATGGAGAAATCATTGAAGGGGTTCATTGTAGCAATTGGCAATATGAAATGGACCACATAAGTACTATTATAACACCCATGTACTGTATAAACTAATCCAGACCCTTACAGAGAATGGATATCCTGCTGCCTATATGGACCAGAATCCTCCTCCAATCAATGCCATCAGGCCAATGATCACAACAATGCTGTCTGTCAAAGACTAGGAAACCCTTTCCAGATCACTGTTGCTAGAGGACCTGATTGATCATATCCAACATGGACTCTCTGAATCTATTCCTGGGCCAGTAGCTTGACAGAAATACCATCAACTTGTATCTGTGCATCCACAATACTGAATGGAATGCTGGGAACAACTCCAAACAAGATGGTTCACACTGCAAAACTAAGTGAGATATATGTACAAAGCAATTTGTAGTTCTTTCCTTTCTGAACAATTGAGGGAGCATCTCAAAGGTATATATCTTTTTTATGTGTGGCAAGTCTGTGTGGGATGATCAGGATGACACACAGACTTGCATGGTTGAACATTTTCTTTTTTTTTTACATATACAGATATGATTACTTTTGACTCAGATCTGGTAGTACAGTAGACACTCCCCTGCAAGGCTGCAACATAGCTCACTGTAGTCCATGGTAGCACAACATTTGCCTATTGTAGCATGTGGTAGCATAACAACATTAGCTGATCAAAAATTTACCATCTACTATATCATTTCATTTTTTATATTGAACTATACTAACAACAACTACTCTTGATCAATCTATTGATACTACTCACTGAGTATTTACACCATACATTACTATTTAACTACTGTACATACATATAATATACTTTTCTACTGCATTAAAATCAACATATGGTCTCCTCCAATCATGGCACTAACTGTATTCCCTTTTCTTAACAATAGTAATTGGACATGGTATAATATTGTCAGATAACTATGACTATGTTTATTATTGCTAATCAATTGACATATATATACCATTGTTTCCAAATAGTGTATGATTTTGTACACTTTGTGAGAGTATTGATTACACTTTGGACCACACATTTTAATACATTTTACTATACTTCTTTGGTATACTGGTACACTTTTGACTACTTTTTTTTGGCACACTTGTTGCAAACCTTGTTGTCATAACCTAGTCTTTGATAGACTTAGCTAACCCTTTAGCTAACTCCCAATATATATTTCCCCTTTTTTCATTGTCTTATCTATCTCTTGATCTAGACCCATCATGTGACCCTATGGTATATGACTGTGGTAACCATTTACTATACCTTGTCTGATGCCTTGCTACCTCTTCGTCTTCATCACATATCTAGACCCTTATTGTTTATCTATTAACCTCATAGCATCCCTTATCTATAGCTCTAGATCTATAATATCACCAATGACATCATCACTTACTAATCACTTACAGATCTGACATCATACCCTTGACTCAGCTTACTCAGGTACATTAGGGTAGGCATTAGTTACAGGGTCTGTGCATACAGTATACAGTATGTTCATAGTATAAATACTATACATGTATCTAGATAGTTAGGACTCCCTAGTCTTAATCTTCTAAGGGTTGGCCTAGTCCTTGCATAGTGCTCTATTGTATCCCATCTGAACTCTCTTAACTCCATTATGAGTCTTGCTCATTATCTTCAAGTCTTCTCCATTGTCAACAGTCAATCATCAGTCCCAGGAAACCTAACTACTGTATGTAGCAGAAGCAATTGAGGTAACTCTAATGTAGGGATAGAGAGGAGTATGTTGACAATATGTACATTGTCAACTGAGATATCCATTAGCCAGGTTTAGCAATGAACTAGTGTCCTGGGACTTTGACAATGGAGGACTTAGAATAAGGGATGGAATGTAATCCCATTCAGTACTCAAAATTCTAGGAGTTAAGACCCAGAACCAAGAAAAACTAGAATGGGAGTCTGTTATGATCTTCTGGCATAACCTAGCTTTTACCCCTAGTCTAGGGTTCCTCTCTCAGTTTCCCCCTTTCTAGTCTTCTGTGCTTATCTCTTTATCTTATCAGGTCACATGACTACTTCTTAGTCATCATGGTTAGTGCCCTTGCACTCACATGACTATAGTCCTATTCATTGTTTGTCCCTATTGACACTTTTATAGACACTCATACTTCTTTTCTAGTTTACGGATCGTATCTTGATAGATCATTCCCGTGGTCATCAGCTTTCAGACTTCATCACTGATAGATCTCCCAATCTTGTATCATTATCAATCTCGATCATTACTTGACCATTTATCTATAGATCTGCTACCATCCTTGTTATTACAGCCTTCTGGCATAACCTAGCTTTTACCTCTAGTCTAGAGTTCCTCTCTTGGTTTCCCCCTTTCTAGTCTTTTACGCTCATTACTTTATCTTATCAGGTCACGTGACTACTTCATAGTCATGGTTAGCGCCCTTGCACTCATGTGACTATAGTCTTGTCATTGTTTGTCCCTATTGACACTTTTATAGATGCTCATACTTTCTTTCTAGTTCACAGATTGTATCTTGATAGATCTTTCCTGCAGTCATCGGCATTCAGACTTCATTACCAATAGATCTCCCAATCCTGTATCTTCATAGATCTTGATCATTGATTGACCCTTTATCTATAGATCTACCATCATCCTCATGTCCTCTCATGGTAGGCATCTCTTCCATTCTACTGGTCCCTGGCATCTTTCATTCTGCCACACCACATTGCTTGCATATTGCTGCTTTATACTTATATAGCTCCTTGTAGTCACATGCCTGCCCTTAAGGCATGGTCCATGCTCATGTACTCATAGTATTTAATACATGGACCAGAAGTCCTAGACTCCCAGTCTAGTTCTTCTTGGCAATAGACCTCCTAGTCTCATCTTGAGTACCAAATGGAATTATCCTTCATTCCTTATCCCGAGTCCTTCTATTGTCTGTCTATCATGCAGGTACCATTGTAAACCCCACTAGTGGAATACAGGTGTCTTTCTCACCATCATCAAGGCCATTGACACACACACACTTCTACCCCTACATTAGGGTTACCCGATTGCTTCCACTACACCCATGTTCTCTCACAGTAGGCTTCTCTTCCATTTCTAATGGTCCCTGGCTTCTTTAATGCTACCACACCACATTGCTTGCACATTGCTGCTTTATACTTATATAGCTCCTTGTAGCCACACACCTGCCCTTAAGGCATGGTCTGTGCACATGTACTCATAGTATTTAATACATGGACCTTGAAATCCTAGACCCCAGTCTAGTTCTTCTTGGCAGTAGACTCATTGTTCTGTCTTGAGTACTGAATGGGATTACCACTTATCCCTTATCCTGAGTCTCTTCATTGTTCATCTACTGTGTAGGTACCATTGTAAACCCTGCTAGTGGAATATTGATGTCTTCCTTGCCACTTGTCATGGCTGTCAACACACCTCCCCTTCTACCCTCTTTTTAGGGTTACCTTGATTGCTTCCACTACAGGGTCTAGGACTTCAAGGTCACTATACTATATTTATATTATCGAGTACAGTGCACAGACCACAAGTTAAGGGCCAGCATGTAACTACAATATCTATGTAAGGATATATAAAGCCATGAGGTAACAACAAGATGTGGCAGTAGAAGCCAACCATGATGAAAGGTGCCAGGAAACCACAAGGTAGGTGGCAGATCTATAGATAGATGAATAGAAGATTGAGATGTGATTGAGATCTATCAAGATACAAGATGCAATCAAGATCAGGAGATCTATCAGCAATAAAGATGTGAATGCCAATGATCACTGGAACAATCTATCAAGATACAATTCATGAAAGGAAACTAGAGTGCCTATAAAAGTGTCAATAGATGCAAACAAAGAATAAAACAATAAGTGCTAGGGCACTAACCATGATGACTAAGAAGTCATGTGACTTGATAAGATAAAGAATAAGCACAGAAGACAAGAAAGGGGAAAGCCAAGAGGGAAACTCTAGACTAGGGGTAAAAGCTAGGTTGTGAATGAGGTTAGCAACAGACTAGTGGACATCTCAGCATATAACCAATGATGTGCACACCTTTACTGATCTTCTTTGATCACCTCTCAATAGCATTCACTACAACACTTTGGGACTACACTTTAACTACACTTTACTACTACACTTCTAGACTTGGTTAGTTCTTGGTTAATCCCTGGTCAAAAGTGTACCAAAGTGTACCAAAAAATGTAGTAAAGTGTAGTCTAAAGTGTAGTAAAGTGTAAACCAAACAAGAATAATCAAAAGTGTACCAAAGTGTTTGTCAATTGTTGAATATCTTTGATATATCAACCAAACCACCAATGTGAGTTGAAAGCAAATACAGTGTACTACTATAGGGGAGGCTAACTTGATACAATACTATTATGAGCAGTCTCCCAACATGTTTCTCTACAGAGTGCCATTGCTCATAATGTTATGACAATGTAGTATTAGTACCCTGCTCCTAATGCTGAGCTGTACAAGGGACTCGAGCAAATACTACAGTCTACTATCTACATGTACCCTTCTGATCCCACTCTGCATGTACTTTCCAGTGTTTCCATGGGATGCTATCCTAAGGACATTAAACAAAAATTAAGATACAATATAAATAACGTAGAAATAGAAATAAGAAAAGAAATAAGCCCATGCCCTCTTGCGCCTCCGAGATCTGCTGGAACCCGCTGAACAACCCGATGTCCAGTCCCGCCATGCCGCTTGCATCGCGATCACGAACGCCTGTCCCTCCGGGCTCCTTTCTCCCTGATCCGTGTATGCGTATGGGTCCGCGACGGGCGTCAACCACCCGTCTGCTGTAAAGTGTGCCCATCCCCCCGATGACGAGGTGGTGTCGGCAGCCTGTGTTGACAGTTTCTTCCTCGAGAGTTCAGCCCGCATAAGATGTGTGTGCACACCCCATAACGAGGACAGGCGGTAGACGGTGCTAGCAAGGAGGGCCGTGGACGACGCATCCAGAAACGTCGACGCATTGTCTGCATAGTTGTGAAAGAGTCCAGTGGTACCATCCTGGACAAATCGGTTGCGGGGAAGGATTGGTTATTAGTTATTTAATTGACGGCCAAAAGGCCTATAGAATGGAGCAGATCAAAAGGAGAGTGGACACACTTGGTGGCGATACATCCCGTCGTGGATCTCCTGAATCCAGGACGCGAGATCCTTTTGTTGGTGTCGTAGCGAATTCGCGTATGCTGACCTCTGGATCGTCCCGAGGACGCGGACCATGCCCGCTGCAGCCCATGCATTCCCTGCAACTGTAAATCAGTAGTCCGTTACCTTGACAAATGCAACAAAGAGATTCAAACCTGTAGCCCAGTGCCCGTTGTCCGTCCCGTACGAACCGAGTTGTATATGCTTCCACAGGTTATGGGCGGTCGTATCCCGTAAATACTTGCGATACAAGCCGATCTGTGAGTGCGCCTCTTCCAAAAGCGAGATGTTTCCGGTCATCACGCCATAGTAAGCCAAAAATGGCGGTACCATATACACGAAGTCGCTCCTAGAGACACAAGTTGAACAAAGCAATCGTTTTCATTACACCTGGCTCACCATAGCTGTACCTGATCCACACGATGCGAGATGGCACCGTCGTGCGTCCGGGGCACCTTCAGCAGCAAAAATTCAAGTTGGTCACGCGCGGCGGACGCGTAGTCCAGTCCGTCCGAGGAGCCCTGTCCGGTCCAGTTCGCAAGGAGGACGGCGACGGCGAGGCTCGCCGGGTCCGCCGCGCTCTCATCTTGTATGAGTGGTTGAGGGCCAGACCCGGCTCCGGTGGATGAGCGGTTGGCGACGACAGCATGTGTAATGGCCCACATGTCTCTCAGCGCGCTCGTTAGGTCAGAGGGTACCTGCTGAGGCGGAGGCACCGCGGAAGTGGAAAAGACTGAATAACTCGAGGCATTGTATTCCAGGATAACCTCGGAGCGCGTACCGTACTCCCAGCTTTTGGATAGGGGGGACGGTGGTCAAGGGATATGTTTTAGATCTGGGGAGAGAGGAAACTCACCTATGGGTGGCCCCCTCCGCAAGTCGCTGACTGACGATGGAAACTTGTGGTTCGGTGAGATTCAAGTTCTGTCCGTGCACAAGTATGAATGATGTCATCCAAAACATCACCATCATCCAAGTACATCTTGGTCGAACGGCTCGGGCTAACATCGAAAGCAAGGGAATTATTCGTCGAACGCTCAGAGGTCGTATACAAGGAATGATATGCTGCGCAGATCATGACACAATTTTCGGGGCCTAAAAATATGAAGGATCTGCTGGTCAGGATTTGAATATTTGAACCAAAATAGTCCAGACGATCACTGACAGATTTCATGAAATAACCGTAACACCAAGCTATGCATTCCATTATTGTAACCCCGAGTCGCCATAGTGGAACCTTGAAATTCTGCTGATTTGAACAAAACGACTGGCTGGTCGCTATACAAGGTTAGGTCCGAGAGTAGTTTTATCAAAGTATGTGAGCAACGCAATCATTCAAAGCGTCAACACGATAAAAACACCACAGCACTAAACTGACTAAACTGTGCTGATGGTCAAAATGGCACTTACTACTCTGAGACGGGACGATCAAACCATCATATGTCACACAAATTCAGTGAAGCCACGTGGAGCCATTCTTCGCGATGATAGATTACGCAAACACAACTGTGGAGACGGAGAATCCCTATTTTCCGCGGTCGCTGCACTGTGCCCCATAAGCAAAGCATCTTTGGCTTTCTCGGATGAACACGTTCGGTTTCTATTTGAACCACTCCGATCTCGCCCTTCCTGAACAGAAGAGATGATCATACTGTCCCTGAACACCTTGTTGAAAGCATACCCATCCTCAACTCTTGTTACCCTGTAACTCCATGTATGACCGGAATGCTTAGCTGCAACAGAGCTCTTCGGCCCCGCGCAACCCAATAATCTACTACCGATGCGTCGTCGAACCACATCTTTGTTTGTGCATGAGCTTGTTCCGGAGCCACAGCGGGGTCTGACGAACTGCTTGCGTCGTTTCCAGACCCAGAGATCGTGAATGTGTTCGAGGCTAGGATGTGTATTTCTATCCTCAGTTTTGACGAGACATTCTGGTGATAGACGGCTAACGCACCAACTTCGCTCAACCTCTCCTGCGTAGCCCACAGCTCACCCTTGCGGACCCACCCCGCGACATTGCTCTGCAACTTCACTGCCTCCAGGATCCCAACTACCGCCAACAATATTGCGTCGTATGATTCTTTCTCTCCCGTTCCGGACATGGCATCTTCAAGAGGTAGTTCAGCATTGATTCGATCGGACACCATCTCGATCTGGTCCTTCTGCTTTGCTTTCTTGCTTCGTTTCCCATCTTTGGGTTCCTTCGTGGCTTGTAAGGCTCGTAGATCGTGCTGCCTTCTCTTGCCATTGTATTCAGGTATGCATACGTGATTAAAGGGCTGAATTGCTGCCTTGTGAGGCGAATCGTCGAGTAAAAGGGTCGTGAGAGCGGAATGAACTATCGGCGATTTCGCACTAGCAAACAAATCCCAAGGCTTCGCGAGGTCCTTCGTAGTGATCGCCTTCCGATCTAGAATACAAAATGCGGGTTAGGTTATGCGTACGACAGCCAATTCCATCGATCATGAAGGGATGATGCTCGATCAGAATCGTATCATAAAGGCAGATGCTTACGGTAGTCCGCTTCAGACAGCCCGAGACTCGTTCGGTTCCACACTGCCTTTAGTTCATCCTTGGTTGGCCCAAACACCTTGTTCACCATATCGTCCACGCTGTGCGGCTGGGCAGACGACCATACCATGGTATCCAGCCATGCTTTGGTCTCGGTGCAGAAGAGATATTGTCTAAACGACTGCATATACGGACGTGGTTGTACAGGGCGCAATTGCGGCCCTGTCGACATCGCAGCCCGTGATCGGGGTGACCGAATAAGAAGAGTGCCATTGAGATCCAGCACGAGGAGCTTCCGAGTCGACGCTGGGTCGTGCAAGATCTCTGATGGCTTCCCAGATAGAGAAAGGTATTCCGTACTCGGTTTTGGAGGGCGAGGAGGTTGGCTCGGTGGGGGTGACGCTTTCCGCGGCTGTTCCTGTGGAGCAGGTCTCATGCGTGGCGGAGCGGGCTCTACAGGACTTCTTGCACGGAAGGTGGGTCGGTGAGCGCGGGACGGTGGGGTATACGTCGAGTGGCGTTGGCGTGGAGGGTTTCCGAAAGGAGGTAGACACCTGTCCCGTCGCGACTCCGCGTCACGGTAGCGGGTGGGTTCAAAGTCGCGCTCTCGCCTAGGATACGGAGATTCGCGACGTCGTGAGCGACTGTCGTCCCGCCACCGCTCATCGCGAACCTCCCGCCGGTATGAACCCTGGGCGTAAGGGTAGTGGGAACTTGGCGCCAGAGCTTCGTCCCGCCAGTAGTTGAAGCCCCTACTAGAGATCGATTCAGATGGTGGTGCATGATGTCTTCGACCATATCCATCTCCATAAGGACGGCTATACGATGGCTCCCAGTGAGATGCACCAGGTTCCTCACGACGCCGACGACCGCGTGACATTGTGAGCCTGTGGCAATGTGCAGATGCCTGCAAGGATTGGGACAGTCGAAAGAGTGAAATCATGGAAAGACCAACTTTTGCTCGACTGTCAGATCAATTATGACAAGGCTTGAAGACCGTCACAGTTCAAATGCAGAAACAACGCATGCATATGGCTGGCGGTTTTTTGAAGCAGTGCTGGGCTGACGGCACAACATACCCAAAATGGCAACCCGGGCCCATCCCAATCATCGTACGATCGACCCATCAAGCAATGCTTTTTAGTGTATCACAGTCATTATATACATTTCCCTAGCTTACAAGTATATGCATGGAATAAATACTCCCTGGCCAACCACTTTGTACTCCACTTGACTCTGGACCCTTTGCATGGGAATCAGACGAGTTCGGGGCTAGAACACCCGATCCGCGCTGTCTTTCATTCAGGTACTCTGACAATCCGAGGTTTGAAGCGATATGTCAAGGTTGACACTTGTGAGACTCTGTGTTGTCGCCTGAACAGACGTCGGTGGCCTCGTGGTGAAATCATCGTCGTTACTACTTGTCGACTCGGAGGTATCTTCCGTGCTCGTGGGAGACAGTAAACGATACATGTGGGTCACGACGACAAGTAGATTACAAACGATGAACGCCAAAGCGATCTTGGGACGGGGTCAGAATGAGTTCAGAATACCGGAGTTGAAACGGCACGGAAGACGTACTTCGACGTTTATTCCTGCGATCATTACCAAGTATATGTTGAGGATCTGACCGATCGTATGAAAAAGCGCTCCGAAGGCTAGAAAGACACTGGAGGCAAAGATGGAGAGTATCATCCTCCTCTTACGAGTGGGTAACTTGACCTTCCAGAGCATGCAAAGGGGAAGCACGACGAGGATCAAGACCGAGATACAATCGACTGAACATCCCAATCCGATTGTCAATTGATGGATATGTCAAAATGGGAGAAGGGAGCTTACATGTGAACTGAATTATAGAGGTACGTGCCTTTATTCGACAGAACGGCTTTCCAGAGTTTATATTTTGGTGGTGCCAGCCTGGGTCCGCACATTGAACAACTTTCCGGACCACAAGTACTATCCAGGCTGCCGCAAAGAACCCCACACAGACATAAGTGAATCTCAGTAGACGAGGACTTGCATAAATTATCCTAATGATTGAGAACAGTACACTCATGCGTACGACCCTAAATACATGCTGTCAGGTCGATTCACAACAACGGGAGTATATTGATACTGACGTTATTATAGAGGTGAAACCGATCGAGTAGATCCAACTGTTTATAATGGACGTCAAACCATCTAGATGATGACCGTGAGTGATTCTGCGACCACAGCTCGTCTCCGTGAATCCATACTGGTGTACAAAAAGACCCATTGTACGATCAACCACAACAGGCCCGTGAACAGCAACATGGTTGCCCAGGCATCTTCCCACCAGAAGCGGAGGATTTTGAGACGAATGTAGATCCTCCATGCCGTCAGCAAAAGTCCTAGAGCTTGAAAAATACTGCACACGACTGGGATACTTGGTTAAGCCTCAAGATACCCGCTGGGACGGAATGCTACCGCACGTACCCCGCACAATAGAAACTGCAGACAGCATTATTACAAGCCTAGCAAATTGAGACGGGGAGAATCGTACTCTCCACTCACGACTCACAGATATTTATATCGCGCCGATGAAGATAAACTTTGACAAGCGAGAAGCCTATCGGCATGGTTGCAAAGGACCAATGGACCCATAACCAAGGATTACAGCCCCTTGCGAATCGGCCCCGATCCAGTTGTAGTGGATTTCATTAAGGTCACCGTGGCAGTCAGGATCAATTTACTCACCATTTCTGCCCCTTGACTATGCCGAACACTGTCTGTGACAACGTCCAATTACCTTAATAAATATTCAATCATTGGGGATGTTCCGTCGTATGCCAGAGCGTAAACTCTCTGACAGAACACGCTGCATCTCGCTACCACTGAGCTACAGACAATCAAGCCCCTCCGGACCCACGATATTACTTGCCATCTGGAGTAGTTTTATAGTCAGGATTGAAATATTGATGATCAACGTCTCGACAACCCAAATGTTTTTGCCGTTTCCATCAGACGTGCTCCTATATCTGCAGGTTAGCAACTCTGAGTCTGAGGCTTGGTTTTTCGTCGAGTCCAATCACGAAGACTGTTTTTGTCAATCCAGACAAGCTTGTGAACATGGTCAGGGAAGTGGACTTGGGGACGCTTAGTCTGTGGGAAAATTACGACACTTTATCACTCGGAAACATCCGACTGACATCCATATACCTTCATCAAGTAATATGTGATAAGTACCACAAGGGACCCAATACGTTTGGTTTGCTCGCTGAGGACGTGTGGAGTTCTTTGCCGCATTACACGGCCCGGATCTAGTCGATCTGGTAACCACCAGCACAGGCCGAGTGAATGGATCCCACTGGCAGAGACGCCACCAGACGAGTCTACGCCGCACGGAGCAAAACAACGTTTAATTGCTAACGTGCGACTGAGCCACCCTTAAAGTTAAATGCAAGTTCAATGTGGTGTGTACATTTTGGACACGTTTGTTATCTCATGAAGCCACTTTCAATTGCCCCGTGTATACATAGCCTCAGTGAACTGATGACACCGCAAGTACGGGCGTCAAGATAACATAAACCTCATTGATGTGAGACACTGTGTGGTCCTTCACACTTCACAATCAGTGGTTAGGTATGGGTTGGATACAACCATGCCGATAAGTCTCTCGCTTATTGAAGTTTATCCTCATCACGATACTATATATGTGTGTGAATCGTGCGTCAAGCCCAAGTCAAGCCTTATAATATTCGCTATTTTTCCTGTCTCCATTGGCAAAGTTTGCAATGAAACTGCCTGCGCTATACATCGTGCGGGGTACGTGCAATACCATTCCAACTCAGCGTGTTGTAGGGAGGCTCAACGAAGCACTCCAGTTACATGCACCGCTTTTCAAGCTCTAGGACTTCTATTGACGGCATGGCGGATTTACATTCGCCTCAGAATCCGCCGCTTCTGGTGGGAAGACACCTGGGCGGCCATGTTGTTCTTCGCCGGCCTGGTGTGGGTGATAATGCAATGTGTCTTTTTGTTCACTGGTATGGATTCACGGATGACGAGTCAGGATTGCAGAATCACTCAGGTTTAACATCTAGATGGTTTGGCCTCCGTCATAAACACTTGGATCTTCTCGATCGGCTTCACCTGTATCGTGACGTCCGTGTCGATGTTCTTCCGTCGTTATGACTTGACCTGACAGGATAAATTTAGGTTAGCACGTATGAGCGTGCTGTTCTCGATCATTAGAATAGTTTATGGAAGATTTCATCTCCTCTGGCAGTTCGCCTCCGCCTGCGTAGTATTTTTTGCAGTGTGCTGGGTAATAATTATCATGCAGAAGATCGCTGCTTGTTCAGCACCAAGCTGGCAATCTCAAAAAATCGAGTCGCGGGCTGAAAAGCCGTTCCGTTTGATGAACACGACAACTTCGATATTTCAGATCTCAAGTAAGCCCCCATTTCGCACATTCGCCAATCCCTTGACGCTCATTATGGATGTTCAGCCGATTGTATCGCAGTTTTGATTCTCGTCGCCATTCCTCTTCGGATGCTGTGGAGTGTTGGACTGCACAGACGTCAGAGACGAATGATTCTCTCCATCTTCACATCCAGTGTCTTCTTAGCCTTCGGAGCGCTCGTCCATACCATTGGCCAGATCCGCAACGTATACTTTGTGATGGTTATAGGAATCAATGTTGAAGTGAGTCTTTCCTAGTCGTTTCCGGCCTCTGTTAATTTTTGTGTCGTTCCCAATCCCAAGGTCGCTTTGGCATTGATCCTGTGTAACTTGCTTGTTGTCGTGGCTCACACTTATCGTCTCCTGTCTCGCAGCGACAGCATGACCATGGAAGATACTGCCGAGTCGATAAGCGATGACGACGATTTTACGACGAAGAAGTTACCGTCGCCTGTTCAGACTCGTACGACGACCCACAGTGTCGCAACAGCTGATCTGAACATGTCAATTTCAACCGACTATAGGAGTACTAGAAAAAAAGTCAGCAGGGGTGTTTCAAGGGCCCAGTCTGAATCACTTGTTCCTGAATAAATGACCAGCGGGGACAGTGGTCGTTTCGATATTTATTGTCTAGTATCTAATGTTGTGCATAAAAGTGATTGTACGAGAGCCTGTAATAATCTCATTTACACTTTGAATGTTTGCCAGCGGCGCGAGCTGCCTGGTCGCCTAATGGCCTTAGTACGCATTCATCGAAATTGTGTTATTTTGCAGTGCGACCCCTTAGTGTAAGGTGAACAAAGAAATAGTATGATATATGTACTCGTAGTACAACCAACTATAGCCTACATAACATCGATAGCGAATAAGGTAACTTCTACACCCTCCTCATCACTAAGAAAACTACTGCGCAGTTCGCCGTGATCTCCGTGAACCCTGGTTTTCCTGCCCGTCACCCTGCTGTGCGTTATGGTACAATGATGACCCTGATCTATCGACCGTCCGTTCGACGATGGACGTGCCGTCTCGGAAGCGCGTCCGGAACAGCACGTTGGCATTGGTGAAGAGACCCTCCTTGAGGGATACGACGATGAATTGCGAGCCTTTGAACCTGTTTTTGAAGAGTTGACCAATGTGCTGAGTATGCGACAAGTCGAGCGCCGCGTCGATCTCGTCCAAGATATACATGGGAGCAGGCTTGAACTGGAGAAGCGCCATGATGAGAGATAATGCAATTAATGAACTGTGTTTTCGTTCGAGAGTCCCGTTAGAGTTTGGTCAGCCATCACCAGTGACAATCACGCACCGTTGTCCACCACTCAGTTCCGTGAGACTCTGTTTCCAAACGGATCCGAGTCGGACCTTCACTTCGAGACCTTGCATCAAGTCTTGCCCCTCCGGAGGTTGTAGCTTGGCAAAGTTTCCTGGCAACAACTCGGCAAATATGGCACCAAAGTCACTACAGAGCATGACGTTGGTAACCTATTCCGCGCGACGGGAGGAATGAACTTACCCATCGACCTTTTCCCACGTCTTTTCAAGGGCATCGCATTTGTAACGATCAAGCTCTTTGATCGTGTCCTCGATTTTTTGTTTGTCTTTCAATACGGTCGCCAGCATCTTTGTGATCTCATTTTCCTTCTTCTCCACCCTACCAGCTGCGGGTGAGCTGCGGGACACCAGTTACAACAGTTTGGCAGCACTCACGTCTCAATCATGTTCATAACCTTGGGGTTGATCTTCTTTTTCATGCCACGTTGTCGTGTTTCCAACTCCTCCGCCTTGCTCGACAAAGCGACGATGTCAACTGAACTGAAATCATACGTAGAACCAGCCTTCCCGAACGACCTGTATACAAATTTATAACACACTTGGCGTGGGTGATGGGGGGACAACTTACTGGTATTCCTCGCGAATCCAATCGAACTGTTTCTCGAGACTCGCCATGTTACTAGCCTGAGTAATCTTTTCTTTCTCCAGAGCGGCTATCTCGTGCTCTAGTCGCTTCAAGCTTAGTTCGGCATCGGTGATGCCTTTTTTATGGTTCGATATGGCGTCGTCGAGTGCTTTAAGTTCATTGTCGAAATGAGTAAGAGTCGCGCGCTCTTCTTGCAACTTCGCCTCCGCCTTGGCATGCTTAGCCTGCGTGAACGTATCCAGATGAAAAACACAATGACAAAAGTATACATGACATACCGAAACCTGAGCCGACTTTTCTTCGATCTTGCCTACGTCGATCTGCATCTTGTCGATCTGAGCGTTGGCATTTCGAATCGCTGCATCCGCAGCCTGAATATCATTTTCCATCTGTTCTAGGGAAGTGGAGAAGTGTCAGATCTAGAGACAAGGTTGCAAGTTTCACTTACCTAGTTCTAACATCGCTGTTTGGTGCTCCTTTTGCCGCGTCTTTACCACCACAGCTTGCTTCTGGAGAGCACTCTTTTGCTTCGAGATCTCGCTCTACGTGAAGTATAGTAAGCACTGTGATACAAGGAAATACACGATACATGAGCCTCTCACTTTGAGCTCGTTGATCTTGCCCTCTTTGTTGTCCTTGAACTCCCGCATATCTTTTTCGAGCTTCTTGATATCCACTTCCGCCGCCTTTTGTTTGTCTTTGGCAGACTGAAAAGCATTTCGAAGTTCGGTTATAGTTTTTTTGAGAGATTCAACATCGGCGCCAAGCTAGATGTCACGCATCAGTTCATCCCGACATATAAAGGAAGCGTTATTCCCTCACCCTCGCTGCATTGCTTCCTCCAATTTGTTCGTCCAACAACTGGAGTTCGTGTTCCTTCATCTCCACATCCCTCGAGAGTTTCTTCCAACGATCTCTCCGCTCTCGTCCCGCTTCCTCTCCTCGCTCTAATTCTGCCAGTCGAGCCCTCGCCTGATCACACACCTTTTCTGCGTCTAGCAGCTCTTGAACCCTCAACAACACGCCACTCCCGCTAGGTGGTGCTCCACCGCTGAGTGTTCCCGACGGATCATACACATCTCCATTTAGTGTCACGGAGCGGACCTTGGCACCAAACGTGACGGCATTAGCAGATTCGGCATCTGCACAGATGATCGTGTCGCCAAAAACGTAGGCCATAGCACGAGCAACATCCTCTGGGTAACCAATGAGCGATAGTGCGACGTTTGCCTTCCCAGGGGCGAGATGTTCAACGTGAGCTAGTTTCTATTGGGTTATGAATTGACACGGCGAGCATTGCTCGTATAGAACTGGGTGCATACCTGCGCAGAGAGCGTAAAAGCGTTGATCTTATTGAGAGGTATGATCGTGACGCGTTTCTTGAGCCTACCCTTCTCCAGAAGGTCCTTCCCAATGCGCTCGTCTTGAACAACGACATTATATAGCTTGCCACCCGCGGCGATCTCGAGTGCCGTTGCCTTGTCGGCATGTTCAGGAGGGATAGAGGTCAACGTCGCAACCAAGCCTTTGACCTTGCTACGGTCGAAAGTAGGGTGGGGTGACGTGTAGTCAAAGGTCAGGTTAGAGAGACGGTGTTTGACAGCGTCGCGCTCCTGCAAGCATGTCTTAAAAACTATCAAGCATCGAAGAGATTGTGCTCACCTGTGTCCGCTGGTTGACCTCACCTCGAGCGGTGCGTAACTCAACATCAAATCCTTGTTGTTGCTCATCGCTCCAACCACATTCTGCCAATTGACGTTTCAACTTGTCAAGCTCCCCCTTCGTTTTGGCAAGGTTCTGCTGTCCTCGATGGGCGTCCTTCTCCACGTCCCTCCATTTCGCTTCAAGCGTTTTCAGCTCCTTCTCGTTCATCGATAGTTTCATACGATTCTGTTCCTCCTCAGCGGAACTCTGCGCTAGACGTGCCTTGGCTTCAGCAATTTGGCCCATATAACCACCTCCAGTGTTCCCCGTGTTGGACGTGGAGAGGCCGGTTAAGAGGTTTTGGAGAAGTTCCTCCGAGTTAGCAAGGGTAGCATTGGTGGTGTCATAAGAGGTCTTCACGCTCCGATAGGCGTCCTCGAGCTGGTGTACTTGACCCTTTTTGTCCTCTAGCGATTCGCGCAAACTTTGAAGTTCGACCCGAGAGGAAGTGACCTTCTTCTTCTCCTCGTTGATATTGCCATTCGACAACTGGATTTGAGTACTGAGTTTCTCGAGTTCTTTGTCCAACTCTGCAACGTCTTCCTCCATCTTCTTCAACCTCCCGCCTTTCTTCCGTTCTGCTTCGCGCTTCTTGTTGATCCCTTCCCGCTCCCGATCCGCTGCTTTACACTCCTCCATCAGCCTTGTCCTCTGCTCGTTCATATCGTCCTTCTCTGCTTCCTTGACTTGAACATCCTCTCCGGCCTTCTCGAGCGTTTCCTTGGCTGCGGTCCAATCCCACGCCCGTAACATACGGCCGATTCGCTCGAGTTCAGTCCGTTCCTTCTGCCAGGCGAGAAATTGCCGTTTCTCGATACGAAACTTATCCAGCTTTGGCGATATCTCCTCATCAAGAATCGACTGGAGCTCCTGGACACGTTTATCCTTCTTGTCCATGGTTTTCTTTGCCTTATCCTTGCGCTCTTCGAACATGCGAGTACCGGCGGCCTCCTCCACCATACCAAGTATTTCTTGCGGTCGCATATTAAGGACCTGATATCATGTAAACGATTGCATTTTCGAATGGAGGAATACGACCAGCCTTGGTTATGCGTCCTTGCATGATCAGGAAATTGGGGTTATTGATGTTCAACTGGACACTCTGAAAGAGATTCTGAACCGTTTGTTGAGTAGCCTTGTGCCCATTCAACAGGTACTTCGATATGTTGGGAAGCGCAATCTGTGCACGGCAGTCGATCAGCAAGCATCACATCCTCGCGTGCATGACAGACCTGTCGAGTAACAGTGATCTGCTTATAATCCTCTAACCCGACAGGACTCTTCTCTCGATCTGAATTGTCGAACACGATGGTGACACTCGCTTTCGTCACGCCCGCTTGCCCACGTTTGTAAATGAGATCTTGCTGGTTTTGCGCACGCATCTGCAGAAACGAGGCAAGTGGTTAGGCCCAGCATGGTGGAGAAAAAACGTACGGACCTGAGCCATGTTTGTAATTCCGAGAACAAAACATATCGCATCCAGGATATTTGACTTGCCTGAGCCATTCAAGCCCGTGATAGCGTTGAATGAAGGATCCCATCCCGTTATCTGGGTCCGCACAGGGTAAGATTTGAACCCTACACAGTGATATTAGAACAAAATCCCGCTGAATTGTAACACTTGCCTTCTAATACGAGCTCCTCAATCCGCATGATTGTCAGCGTTTAACACCACTTTGGACGCGACGCGACGCGTCTCAAGATTCAAGCGGAGCGTGAATATGACAGTCACGTGACTGATGATTGGGCGTAGATTCATGGGAAATATATGGATCTTGATGGGGATTAGAAGGGACTGGCGCTTGTTTCACAGCGCTTCAGTTTCTCATGGATTGTGATATCGGTGATAACCTTTAACGTGGTACAGAGTTCTTCCTTTGCCTCCACCAGATAATTGCTGCACAACAAGTTCTTCTCTCAATCCTCCTACTACCCTGCAAACTGACGGAAAAGGAAGTTTTGAACCAAAAACTGTCAACGAATTTCTGCACAATCTACGGCATTCTCCAGGTTGTGCACGCCCCACGTTGGACTGCAATTGACCATCTTCACTCCCCTTTCAACATCCACACAGTTGACCAAGATCGACGTGAACGTTATTGTTTGTGCTGTAATCTGTAAGCCAGTCATCCTTAAACTATCCCTGCAATTAACCATCTTCGTTCCACAAATCTTAGACTAGGTGTGGCCCTTTTCCTTGAAAGAACTAGCGCACGGTCCGAACGATCTTCACACCGCACAGTGTCTCTGAGAATGTCGCTTTCGGATTTTTCCGACTTGACCGACCTCTCCAGCGAAGAGGATGACGTACCACTCGCGAAGCGCACTTCCAAAGCTAAGAAACCGACAAAAGAGTACAAAATTAGCAACGTTCTCCGTGCTCCCCGGACTGCACAGTATACCGCCAAGTCACTTTATGGTCCGCCCAACGTACATCGAGTCCCGCCTCGGGGTGCTAATTACTTCCCACATGGTAGACCAGATCATCGATAACTCCATAGACTTAGATCCAGAATATCAGCGCGGTAAGTCATCTCCTTTCAGAGGGCATTTGAGATGTTTAGGCTGGATCTGACGGAAGCTCATTCCAAAAGATGTCGTATGGCAGGAGGAAAAGCAGTCTGGACTAATCGACTCGGTACTCCGTAACTACTATATACCCCCGATAATCTTCGGTAAGTCGGATTTTCGAACTTCTTCTGTCAGGTTTCGTGACAAAACACAAAGCCGTGACAGTGCAAGACGATGGGAGTGAATTGCGGACTTGCATTGATGGGAAGCAACGTCTGACCTCCATTCAAAGGTACATATATATGTGGTTAGCTTTCCGCGTATATACTCATACCCGTTATCTCGGCGAAGATTCTTCGATGGCCAGGTGCGTCCAGCCTAGCAGTAACATTCGTTCCCTCACATGCTTTCAAAAATAGATACCCCGTCAGTTTTCATCCGTAAAGTCTAGTTTGGCGCCCCTCGCTTATTTTTCTAATGTGGCAACTAGATAAGGATTCGTAAGTTTCACATCGATTATTCTACGCAATATTTGTCCATAACTGAATTTCCTTTCTTCGTAGATTCACCAATGAGAAGCTTTGGTTCAAATCAAGTGCAACGAATGCAAGACGCAAGCTCCTCCCCCAACAGCTGAGAACTCTGTTTTCAAACAAGCAGATCGTGTGCGTTGAATACCAGGGATTGGATAGTGACCAAGAACGAGAAATCTTCCAGGTAAGTATGCACCCCTCCGCGTCAGTTAATTCCTAATCTAGTTCGTCAGAGGGTTCAATTAGGTGTTGCGCTCACACCTGCAGGTGTGTTTTCCTTGCTCATTTGACTTGGACCTTGATGTGATTCACCAAAAAAAGAACGACTACAGGCACTTGTTGGGCCATGGTCCACGGTCATTCGCGACATCCAAAACCAGGTTCTTGGCGAAGAGGGTTTCGAAGGTTATCTCGATTGGGGTCACGCTCGTGGACGGGACTTCCAGTGTCTTGCTACGATCGGATACCTCATCGAAAGCTATCCAAAAACGACGATTCCAGGCACCAAGACGCTCGAGAAATGGCTCCAGAAAACGCAGCCTGTGTCGGCTAAACTTCGTGCCAATCTGCACGATACTTTTCGCATCTTTGTAACGTTAGCGCGTGACAAGAAATACAGCGGATCTCTCAATCGGCCGACACGCGTTTCGCCGATCGAGTTCGTCATGATCGGGTTGTTGATTTACCTGAAGAGGCAGACACTGTCACTCACGCAGATATCGTCTGCTATAGAGAGGATGAGGAAGGACGTGCGTGCGTCTCATCAGGACATTCGGTCGAACACGCGCGTCACGAAACATTTGACCGAGTTCATAACGAAAAAGATCAACGTTTCTGAACTCAAGAGCGACGGGGACGGTGACAAGCCTGCTGTGCAGGCGATTGCAAAGGGTGCAAAAGCTGCCAAACGCAAAAGACCCGTGTATTCCGACGATTCCGACACGGATTCTATACCCAATGTGAAACCCCCAAAACGTGTCTCACCTGTCGAAGGTTAGTTGTTCCCACCCTCGGAAAAATGTTTCATCGATTGTAATTGATTGTAATCAAGCTCCCAAGCCACCAAAACGAATATCTACATCAGAACAAGCCAATAAAAATGGTGAAAAGAAAGGAGCAGCAGTACCCGTGCCTAAAACTAGCCGGATCTCAAAGTCTTCGCAGTCGTCGTCCAAGTCACCTGTAACCAATGATCCACTGCCAAGCGTTCCTCTTTCCGCCAAACAACCAATTTTGCCTACAGTAGCGACACTGACACCAAATAATACATCACCACCACCACCATCATCATCAATCTTGAAAAGTCATGTCCATTCGAGCAACACTACACCGAATTCTGTCCCCCATACCCCTTTGACTCTACAGACTGGTTCCACGGTGAAGGCAGAGTCACCGCAACCGCTGATCAGCTCGCTGAACTCCCCAGCTGTCTCGTCAGTTGTTGACAGACTAGCCCCCATTCGTGCTGCTAAGGCGTCCCTCAATTCGGTCACTTCCACGTCGTCTCCTATTGGCCAGGGCAGCGAGGAAAGGACAGTGCTTCCCCCTGGCACAAATGCACTTGCGTCTCGAATGCCGCCACCAGTTGACCTTCCACAAAGGCCTGCTGTTCCTCCACCTTCGCTACGGCCACCAACGCAACCCCGGGCATGGTCTCAGCAGCAGCAGCCGAATCTGCCCCCAATTCCAGGTCAGGGCCAGACACATCCTATTCCCCCGCAACTCGCAGGGGTGTTGGAATCATTGCGTTTGCAGATTCCCCAACTCACTCAGAGTTCGAGTTCGGGTGTTGCGGGTACAGCAACAATACAGAGTACGAGCCCAAGCGGACAAGCGGGCCATTCCGCGATGCCTATCCCGATCCCTGTGCCTGGAACTATTCACCCTGGAGGTGGTAGTACCAGCCATAACAATAACTCTGGATCCATATCCCAGGGATATGGCAGTCAAGGTTATGTCAATACACCACAAGGGTCTCTCAACGGAGGTATCGCGGATCCACGCTTGAATCCGAATAGCCAGGCGCCTGGGTCGTTGCCGCATTTTGTGAAGTCTCCGTTGGCGGCGTCATCTCTGATGGCCTCACAACAACACCAATACCAACAGCAACAGTTTCAACAACCACCCCCACCATTTACCCCGAATCCGCCGACCCCTACATCGGCGGGTCCGCATTCCCTTCCGCCACGCCCTACCACGGGCGTAAACGCTCCGAGCAGGCATAATATGCGTCCGGAACCTCACGGTCCTCGGTCAAAATCAACATCCTCGGAAAGCGCGGCCTACCACGACAGTGGTAGACGAGGGTCGTATAGCAGCAGCAAGGAGTATAGCAGCTACAAGGAACGTCATCATCCCGACGACAGACGGTCAAGCAAATATGACCGTTATGATTATGATCGCGATCGGGACAAACATGGCCGGTCGTCTCGCCCGCGATATTGATGCATAGCAGGCAGGATGGGACTCGTATCAACTTGGCCATCTTTAAGAATGCTGGTGGGGGAGGGAAGGAATCCATTCAGATGTGCCAAGCAGCAATTGACAGGAGAAAAAGGTTGGTGGACATCATATTGGAGGTTTGAGTTGTTCTACTTCACTATATTCGTTTCACCGTGATTACTTCAGTCTACAATATAGTCATTGCATGCAACATTTTCTCTCTTTTGACCACCTTATTATGCCGTTTACTTTGTTGCAGAAAATAAGATAATATTGGTTGAACTCAGGACAGTACTTGTGTATTGGGTAAGTGTGTGGGCGGAGAATCGGAAGCGGGCGACGCTCCTTTACGACGACGTAACTCGAGGGATGGAACAAAGCTAAACTGACAGCGAGGAGCGGGCGAGCTATTGTAGCAGAATGGTGACTGCCATGGCCATGCATGCCAGGGCCACGTATGGCGACAGACGTTCACCTATTTTCGTATCGAATTCCGGGGTCGGTACCGGCGTTGGTGTGGCGTTGGTTTAACACGTCGAAAAGAGGGGGAGACGTACCTATGCGAGCAGACATGAAGAACAAGCCAAAGATCCTATTTTTGTTCGTCAATATTACCGACATGCTGGAGGGGGAGAATGCTCGCACCCGTCTTTATTCCTGTCTATCAGACGAGGCGCGACGGCGCGCACGTACGTGCACGTGCAAATCATAAGCAGGATGACAAGCAGGAGGGATTGAAAGTTGAAAAGCGCTGACTGGGGTTGCGGTTGTGGTAGGATTGCAAAAGCCAGATCAGCACACGTAAACGCTAGGTTCGTTGATCTCTCACCATGACCGAGATTCTTCACTTTAAGCCAATCAGAAGTGGAAAGAAAGAATAACGGAGGTCTGGCTTTGAGACTGGTGTCGGTAAAAGGAAGTGCCACGTGGCTAGTGGAGTTACTTTGTTTGGAGTTTTCTTATTATGTAAGCAGTCTATCCTTACTTTAATTGTCTGACCCATCTGCATCAATATTCGTAGCATCTCCGCCATCACAGCGCCACTGCGCGCGATAGTCCTCTTATCGATTGGGTTGGCTCCGTAGCACATGCGGGCGGACTCGGCGGAGAGCTCCGAGTCCGCCGCTCCAGAAATCAAACCACTATCATCTGACTGTCAGTTTCATTCATAGTTGGATTTCGTCGATGAGGCCGGCCACAGTGTGGCTTGATGGCCTTTCCTCCCACTTTACTATCAAGAAAGAAACACGCGAACGAACGGAACGAAAAGGGAGATAGATTTCCCGATATACCATACAACGATTACCAATAACTGGTGTGAGTCCGGGGCAATTGATTCAAGTTCTCTTCACGTACTGACTCAAAATTCCATGGATTATTGTAGGGAATTGGTGGAGCATGTGCGAAACAGGTTACGGGGGAGTCAACCGTAACTTGTAAAATATGCAAGGGTTATAGCAAATGCTCGCAGGTCGACGTTTTGTCCGGTCCTCGGAGCCTCCGACATCTCCCTATGATCCGAACGTCCGATATGCATTGATCCCGTCTCCGAATTGCTGCGGGTCTTCTGAGGGGTCAGAATGGGAATCAGGTACTATCTCATTCGTTTGTTTTCGGTTATCATCCGACCGAACGGATCACAATGTTGAGCGAACCACCGTCAGTCTGGTGCACGTTGTGGTCACCATTCGCGCTTCCAGTGAAGCCAGTCTTCTATGCTAGATGATGATCGGGCAACAGAAGCACCAAGATCTGGCCGGCTTGGGCAAATTGAGTAGACTGCAGCCTGCATTGCCGGAATTTCTTCAATTGCAATCGCTGGAACTTTTTTTTCGGAACCAAGCTCCTAGCATTACCAGCACTGCTTTCGGGAGACCGGCCTTGACCCACCGTCACTGAGAACGTGTGAGGATGCATATGTAAAAGCATATGCAGACGCGGAAGAAAACTTTTACCAGTGTGCGTAACTTGAACTTGCGGGGATATGTCAAGCCAATAGTATTTCCATTTTCGCACAGCCGCGCCAGCGGGATCAAGTTGCTGACTGTGCACGAGTCTGGATTGGAAACATATCATTTCCTACGACCTTTCCTCGCTGGCATTTTCCTTTAGCTTGATGAAGTAGCTCGTATGCATGCATGGATCGATGGCGGCCTAACGTCACCGGACTAGAAAGCCGACACGTGGTTAATGTTGAAAGCAGTGCACAGCACTCTTTCGCTCCCTCTGAATCGATGCCACTGATCATACATTCATACTTACTCACAATTTTCAAAGGAGCAGGAACAAGGAACAGGGACAAGATACCCTGTTCGTAGATCATAATCTCTTATCAAAATGCCCTTTGGGCTCCTACCCACATACTAGCGAAATATGTCCGTGCGTCGCAAGGTTTATCCTCTCGCGCCAAGCAGGGGGCATAGCGTACTTGTATTGATCTCAGGATGCAGAATTGGACGGGCCGGTGGTGCACACGGTTGTCACTCTTGGCGCAATCAGTCTCCTCGGGTTCCCAGCTTAGCATTGACAGGTATGCGTTCATGCATGGGAATACATACTGAACGACGACAACAACGGTGTTTTTCCTGGTGGACAGTGCCTGATTGGTTAGTGACTTTGGAATCGATTATGATGAAAAGTGAATGTACTTCTCGTGATGCGGTTAGGGTGCGTGACTACGAATCATGAACAGAGGTACGTATATGCTTACTATAATTTAGTGCCGCGCTATTCTTTTCACTGGTCCAACAAAAACGTGTCTGATAGCCAATGCATCATTAATATTCACACATTCTCAAGTGGTCTCGCGAACTTGCCTGGTTACTTCCCGATCCGAATCACAACTCAGGAACGGGGAAGCATCACGCATCAAATTCGTCGCTGCCTCCGGCTGAGCAAAGTGACAGCAACTTGCTTTCAGAGCGAGCAACAGAGCTCATGCGAACGCCCTGTGGAATGGCCGCCTCGCCCGCAAAGGAATCCACGTGAGTATACCGTATCAAATACTGGCGGTGGAACTTGGCTTATCAACATGTGATGTGCATGTACCGCATGGTTTCTCCCGTAGAAGGAGCGTGTGCAGTTGAATATGTATTTCCAGTACCAAGTACTTCCGACAAGACCCCTTCCAAATCCGTCTTCAAGATCAAATCGGGGGGCGAGCGCCATCACTTTCTCCATCCAAAGCGATTAATACTATTTCTGTCATTCATCCAAACGACCCATGGACTACCTACAAAAGGCGGCCGGTCGCGCGATTGGCTTTCTCTACCCCCATCCCCTCACCACCTCCAATGCTAACAGACTCGGAGGAGCGCAATAGTCTTGGTTCGGCGGAGAAGGAGAAAGGAGGAGGTAAGCAACTCACTCTTTTCTACATAGTTAACGCTCGCCCACACTGCCTCCCTTAGTAACCCTGGGGGAGAATCTTCCCTTCGAGGAATTCGACGATCCCAATCTCAATAAGGAGGAGGCGCTTGTGGGAGTGCTCGGTCAGTATTGCATTCCATCACTCTGACGATCTCTCACTGTCCTCGAAGAGGATGACTCCCCCTACCCCGAGGTGCGATCCGCTGTCGCAAACACAGACGATACCACCATTCCTTGCGGTACCTTTCGTGCATGGGTTCTAGGTATGGAATGGATCCTTGGATTCATCTCCGTCGGGGCTTCATTGATTCACCGCCCCAGGTATCATATGGGCAATCGTCGTTCCCGGCCTGAACCAATTCTTCTTCTTCCGATATCCCTCTGTCACGGTCTCCAACAATGTCGCTCAGCTCCTCTCTTTTCCGATGGGCCAACTTTGGGCAAAAATTGTGCCAAATTGGAAGATATTTGGCATCTCCATCAACCCCGGTCCGTTCACCATGAAAGAACACGTATTGGTCACAATTATGGCAACTGTCGGGTATCAGTCAGCATATGCTGTACGTTCAATTTTATTCTAGGCATACAATTCATTTACTAGGAGTTCTCAGACCGATATCGTCGCCGTGCAAAGAGTGTACTATAATCAAGTGTTCAATTTTGGCTGTGCGTACTTATTTTCGAACGAGACTTTCCGTTCTATTTTGACATCCCCGCCAAGTCCAATGGATGATGGTTATGTCCACACAGATGATCGGTTTCTCCCTGGGAGGTGTCATGCGTCGCTTCCTTGTGGAACCCCCTTCAATGAGTACGTGGGAATATCATGCTCACGATTCAGAATTACTTACGTCCTGGTCCAACTCTTTAGTCTGGCCCGCAAACTTGGTTAACTGCGCGCTCTTTAATACTTTGCACGCCCAAACATATTCGGGTATGGGGAATCATGGAGGTATCTCTCGTGGCCGATTCTTCACATACGTTTGGCTCGGTGGCTTGTGCTGGTACTTCTTCCCGGGTTATCTTTTCCAGGCTCTCAGTTACTTCACCTGGGTATGCTGGATCGCCCCGGATAACATTGTCGTCAACCAGATGTTTGGTTATCAGAGTGGTCTGGGAATGAGTCTCATCACATTTGATTGGTCTCAGATCACTTACATTCTCAGTCCACTTGCTTCCCCATGGTGGGCGGAGGCAAATGTTGTCGCCGGTTTCGTCGTCTTTTTCTGGATCCTTACGCCAATCCTCCACTTCACGAATACTTGGTATGGCTTATACATGCCCATGCAATCTCGAACATCGTACGACAATACGGGTGTCAGTTACAACGTTACAAGGATTCTCACACCACAGAACACACTTAATCTCACTGCTTACCAGGAATATAGTCCTCTATTCCTATCGACCACGTTTGCACTTTCGTACGGCCTTTCATTTGCGTCCATCACAGCCACCATCGTCCACGCGATCCTGTTCTTCCGCAAACAGATATGGACGCAGGCACGCCGAGCCCTCCGCGAACAGCCCGACATCCATTCGCGCCTCATGTCCAAATACCGCCCAGTCCCCGAGTGGTGGTACATTATCGTCTTCCTGATTATGTTCGTATTCGGAATCGTCTGTATCGAGATCTGGCCAACCGAATTCCCTGTGTGGGCTTTCGTCTTGGCTCTAATCATCGCTTTCTTCTACATCATTCCCATCGGCATGATTCAAGCCATCACGAACCAGCAGATCGGTCTCAACGTCATCACCGAGTTGATCATCGGTTATGCTCTTCCGGGTCGTCCGCTCGCGATGATGATGTTCAAAACATGGGGATACATCACAATGTACCAGGCTCTCCAGTTCGCATCCGACTTCAAGCTCGGTCATTACATGAAGATCCCTCCCCGGACGATGTTCTGGTGCCAGATAGTTGCCACGGTGATCGCCGGGACGGTCCAATTGGGTGTCCAGGCCTGGATGTTTAGCAACATTCCTGACATGTGCAGCATGAAGCAAAAGAACGGGTTCATTTGCCCGAGCACGCAAGTGTTTGGCACCGCCTCTATCATCGTAAGTTGCTAAATACTCGATAACAAAATGCGGGACTAACGCTGTACCCTAATTATGATCCATTCGATAGTGGGGCGTGATCGGTCCTCAGCGCCAATTCTCGAGTGGTCAAGTGTACTATGGTCTTGTCTGGTTCTTCCTCCTCGGCGCCATTTGCCCGTTCATTGCCTGGTTCTTGCAGAAGAAGTGGCCCAACAGTTGGATCCGTTATCTCAAGTACGTCCTCGTTCCTTTCTTCTCTTATTTTATACCACCTGCGCTCTGGCCTGGGGGCTGGGGCACGGCGCATTCACCAACGCAATTTCCTCGCAGCTTCCCCGTCATCTTCAACGGAACTGGAGCTATCCCACCCGCTTCGGCCGTCAACTATGTGACATGGGGCATCGTCGGGTTCATATTCCAATACGTCATCCGGAGGCGCCACTTTTCGTGGTGGACAAAGTACAACTGTGCGTGCACGTCTTGTCTCCGACGACCCGTTCGCCGCTCACACATGCTTACGCCCACTTTTTCTTTCGAACGTATACATAGATGTCCTGTCTGCCGCGCTGGATACGGGCCTAGCGTGCTCGATCATCCTCATCTTCTTCTGTCTACAATACCCGATGAACGGCGCAATCGGGGCGAACAACATCGCCAAGTGGTGGGGGAACACCGTATTTCTAAACACGGCCGATGGGCAAGCGACGCCGCTTTGGACGGTCAACGGGACGTTTGGGTGAGTTTGTTGTTCTGTCGTGATTCTGAATAATCGTTGCTGAACAATTCGAACCCTAAATTCGGGATGCTTTGAACGCCGGTTGCCAGGCCGAGCACGTGGTAAAGGTAAACGCGCCAAGGCAGGGATTTTGGACTTACGGGTTTATTACTTTTAATGAGCTTATATACGATGGAGATGATTGTAGTAGTAGTGAGCTTGTGCACTCAGTGAAACAGTTATGTAAGAAGAGTTTGTTTGTCCGAAGTGCCGCCGTCCGAGAGGAGAGTATGTGTCTGTTAGACATTACATAATTCAGCTGCTCTTATAGGACTACTTGAGAGGCATGCGATGATCTTCAGAGGAGTGCGAGCAACCCACGAAGTTCGCAAGACGTTCCGGAGGCTCCCGTAATAGTCGACGAGGAAGCCTATTTTTAGAACATCGTGAAACTTGGCCTCAGAGGACAAATGATTCGCGTGCAATTCACCCACCTCTGAGGGTGTTATACTAGGTACCGAGAATAGACTGCCTCTATGTCGTAGATCAGTAATCAATTGGCGCAGCTACTGTATTGATTACACTAGCAATAGAGTAGGATAGTATAAGAACCTGAGAGCAATCCAGGAGAGGGGACTAAGTCATGGGCTTCATCTCACCACTATCTCCTCTCAGGCTGATTCCTCGTCAGACCTCTCATACAGAGTTCACACGATCACTTCTGCAATGCTCGTACCGCGACCTGAGGTTAATTTCTATTTCCATGGGGCACTAACTAGTTGACGTAATCTAACC